>JAAGAY010148593.1:14580-31581 GCA_011801015.1 Ardeotis arabs | reverse complement strand
CCTCCGGTACCAGGCAAGGCTCGCTGCCTCCCCCAGCCCCGCATCCCGCCCCGGCGCCCCAAAAGCTGCCGCCAAGCTTTGCCTTGGCACCTCCCGCTCCCCCCCCCAGTCCTCCCCCCTTTGCCAACCTTTTTATTTTCTGCGTCAGAAACATAAAATGGAGACTGCAGGGAAGGAAAACATTTTGCCTAAGATGGCTGAGGGAGAAGAAGGATTTGCACGGCAGTGCACGAGCACCCTCTGCTGCTGAACAAGCCGCTTTGGGGGGGGCACCAGCTTTCCAGCCCCACAGGCTCAGGCAGAAAAAAAAGAGACGCCTAATCAGCCCTTACTGGGTCATTTAAGTTGTTACAGCCAAAATATTTGCTTAAAAAACTTCAGCAGCCTTGCCACCTCCTGAGCTCTCCTGGTTGCCTCTCCCCACCTCTGCTTTTGTACTCTGTTTTTCCTCACTGTGTAACATTCACAATCCTTAGGAAAAAGTCAGGATTTTGAGTTAAAACCAGCATGTTTCACACACACAACTCCCAACAACTAATTCTGCTGCCCTCCACATTCATATATTTTTCCAAGTTTGACAAAAAAACCACCAAATTTTGTTTGTATTAAGTTCCATGCCAGGGTGAGCACCCAAAACCTGGGGTTACCTCAGGGGAACGCACCCAGGTGCACGGATGGGAGAAAAGGCTGAGGAGGGACACGGAGGGGAGAACCAGCACCCACCTGAACCAGGCTGACCAGATGCCGTCCCTAGGAAAGTTTCGGGGACCACAGGGTATGTGCAAAACGAGGATACAAGGATTCCTTGCAAGCTGCTCCCTGAGCCTCCAACTTTCAAGCCAGGAGGGCCAAACCCAGCTGAAGCTGAGGCTTAAATTCCCATGTAAATCTCACTAGAATTTTTCCCAAGATCAGCCCAAAAAGGGTAAAAAAGCATCACAACTATGAGACAAAAACCACAAATAGATCCAGGATCCCAAGTCCCTTGCAGTAACTTAAACAGTGAGGAGGATGAGGAGGAAAAGCAAGGAGTTAAAAAGAAAAAAAAACAAACCATGAAAGTAAAAGAGAGAGACAGCAGTTCTGTAGGTGACTGCAGGTAAAATCCTAGCACCGAAGGGGTTAAATCCAGCCAGGAGCAGGGTGCCCAGCACACGTTTTGGCACTGTAACTGTGCACATTCAGCCTGTAAGGACAGAATTTGGGAAATGCTGGTTCTGGGGTGCCAGCACGGTATATAATGCTGTGAAGCTGCATGCAGAAAGTCATGCTGGCCATATAACTACAAAAATACCTCTGAGGGCCTTTTCTGGGAAACAGCAGTCCTTTTTCTGGGATCAGGGTGAGGCTGAGCCGGAGCTGGAGCTCTGTGGTGATGCTCCTGCTGCAGCAGCACGCCTGGGTGCAGGGCACCTGGGATGGGACACCCAGGGAGGCCTCAATTTAATGTCATCTCTGGAACTGCAAAAACCACGGGCATGTCCCCCTGCATGGCAGGGGACAAGCGAGGCTGGCACTGGGACAGCAGGGAGCCCAGCAGGTCGGAGCTGGCTGGCAGGGCAGGGGGATCAGCATCACGATGCAGGCATTTTTGCAGCGTTGCTGAGTAAAAAGGGGCATCAAAAGATGAGGTGCAGGAACCCCTCATCCTGTGAGGAACGGGGGACTGAAAAAAAATTGCAAAACTTAGCTTTGGGGCTACTAAACATGGGTGTTTTCCCAGCACATCCTCAGTGACTCAGTCTGGGAGTGCTGGGAAAGTGAGACATCAGGGTGGGCCCCAGCGCCGTGGGGCAGGAGCGATGGAGAGGGGCAGAGCTGGGGGGCAGCCCAGGAGCGGGGTGAGCCTGTAATGTCAGCAGAGAAGGGGGTTCGGGGGGTGCAGGAGCAGAAAAGCACGACACCAGCACAGCAGCAGTGGCTCAGAGCACAGGGCAGGGATGGGGTGCGCTGGGAGAGTTGTGGGGAGCCCCACAGCAGGGGGATGGAGAGAGGGGCTTGCACAACCCTCCAGAAATCCCCATTTCATTTCACAGCACAAACCACCGCTAATCCCTGCTCCTGCTCTCAAACTGCCTCCTAACTGAGCACCCAAAAGGCTGCTGATGCCTTTGTGCGGCAGGGCAGCTGATTTCTCCCTGCGACACCCCCGTTCCCCCCAGCAGCAGATGGAGACCCCCCTTCCCAATTATGGTCCTGTCACAGGCAGAAAAATAAAAAAGACAAATCTCCCCAAGAAGCCTGTCTGACAGGACAAAGGCTCCTTGAAATAGGAGCTGAGCTGTTTTTTCCAGGTTCAGAGCGGGGACGGAGGGAGGGGGGGCCACAGCAGAAGGAGGGGGGGATGCAGGGCAGGATGCGTGCGCAGCCAGCACTTCCCCTCTTTGTCTGGAAAAGGAGGTCATGAGGGGGGAGATGAGGGGGATGCAGGGGAGGATACAGGGCTGCGTCAGCCATTCGTCAGAAAAGCAGCTGATCCCTTCTCCCAATCCCAATCCTCTGACCTCATTCCCAGGAACCGAGCCAACGCGGCTCAACTGCGCGCATCTGGCGGATGAAAGCAGTACTGCACGGGACCTGGGAAAAATCACACCCAGCAAGGGGGGCACAGGGAAACCCCCCGGTTTTCACAGCCAGAAGACCCCAAAACCCACACGAGGCCAGAAAAACCCTAGGGCACCCCTGGCCCTATCCTGGGGTTCACCCAGGGGCCTCTCAAAGCTCAAATTGCAAATAAAATCACTGCCCAGCGCTGACACCCCAGTGTGAACACAACGGACAAGTTTAATGGGTGCTGCAGGTAAAATCCAGCTCCCAGTGCCTCCCAGTAAGCACCACATCCCTGCACGCAGCCCACCAGTAACATCCCAAGTGCTTCTCGTGGCAGCAGCAGCCCGGGACAGGCAGGAGCTGCCCTCCAGAGCTGGGTGCACCTGTCACCCGTGACACCCCCAAAAGCGAGCGGCGCAGCCGACTGCCACCAGGCAAAGGCGCCGGCAGCGCCAGCACCCATGGGGACAGCAAGGGCTCCTCGCACCCAAGGAGGCAGCCCTGGGCCACAGCCCCACATCGCTCCCACGTACTTTTCTATGTGTCCTCTGTTAGAAACGCCACCTCCACCCGGCAAAACATCCGCACCCGCACATCTGCTGCAGCTGAACCAGGCCGGGCGCCTCGGGGACGGCACTGCAAGGGCAGGAAAAGCGCTGCTCGCCCTAAAGCGTAAGAACAGGTCAGCGTTACCCGTGCACGTAACACCATCGCCTGTTGCGAGATGAAAACATCGACTGCTGAAATGCACGGCTGCGCTACGGAAAGTTTCGGGGCTGGTTGTGGTGGTTCTCTCCCGACTCCGGTCCACGCAGGTGGGGAACAGCGGGAAGGTGCAAACACCTCCCAGACCAGCCACCACTGTACCTGCGCTTATAGACTGCGTACGTGCGATGAGGAGTGACTCCAGTTTAAGAAACTCCAGGGAACAGGCTTGAAACCCTCTCTTAGGTTTTTGGACACCCCACATATTCTGCGGAGATGACACACTTACAAGATCGAGGGAGAAACCTCTCCAAATGGGTTCTGCCTCCCCTAAAAAGAAAACAAACATCCAGTTTCCCACCAGCGCCGCTTCCAGAGCCCTGTCAAAGTACACTGATGCTGTTAGTGTGTGTTCCCTAACAGCACTCCAGGAGAAATGAGGGAGGAAGAGGAGGGAGAAGGTTAAGAGACAACAGCCAGCAGCTCCTACAAGGGGAATCCTGACTTGATATAAGGAGAATTATTTTCACAAGGGCTGGAGGAGGGAGTCCAGTTACGTCTAGAGAGCTGGGGTAGTTTCTGTCCTTGAAGAGACTCAAACACATTAATACAAAAGGCCTTGAGGAATCTCCAGCTTTCAGGTGAACCCTGCTTGGAGCAGGATAGATCTGAGACCTCCAGAGGACCCTCTGAATCGGAATTGTTCCGTGATGCTGGAAGGACACCTGGTGAGCTCCCCCTATTCTTTCTCCTCAGCAGACGCTTGTGAACCAGGACTTACCAGCTCCCAGGTTTGCAGACAGAATCTCTTATTTTGTCCCTGAACATTCCTGAGGAACAGAGGAAGAGAGACATTTTTGTCCCTGTTCACTGCATGGATGCTCAAGGAAGAGAGAAGCTACAGCTGCAGAATCCTGAGGGCCTCTGCCTCGCCAGAGAGAGGTGATGGAGCTGGGGACACTGGGCTGGAACTGGAAAAGGGAGGGAGGTATCGGACAGAGGAGACACTTGGACCGGGGTCTCTGCAGTAGGACACCCGTAAGCAAGAGGAAGCGATGCCTCCCGGCAGCCTGGAAATCTGAACACGTGTGAGGAGCATGTGGGGAAGCTTTAAATGCATTTGGGAGCATCTGGAGGGCTCAGCTAACCAGCAGAAGGACAGTTCACAGTGCTGGGCAGCATTTTCAGGAAAAAAAAAAAGTTTTAATCTCAAGAGAAACTTTGGTTTGGGTCCACACAAGGTGTTCAGGGCCCGGACCCTTAGCCACGTGTATGAAGGCCTTAGCATCTTAGATTTCCACGCGTTAGGAGCTAAACACCTTTCTGGATCTGGCCTTCTGGAGCTAAGGAGTCACTGATTTCTAGCGAAGCCCTGGATCTTATCAGATGGGTAAGAAATTGGCTGGATGGCTGCTTCCAAAGAGTTACAGCCAAAGGCTCAATGTCCAAATGGAAACCAGTAACAAGTGGTGTCACATAAGGGTCTGTCTGTCCTGCACGTGGGCTGGGGTGATCCCCAGTTTGAATACAGACCGTGGGATGAGTGGATTGAGGGCAGTCCTGCGGAGATAGACTTGAGGATATCGGTGGGTGAAAAATAAAACATGAGCCGGCAATGTGTGCTTGCAGCCCAGAAAGTCAATCGTGTCCCGGGCTGCATCACCAGCAGCGTGGCCAGCAGGTCGAGAGGTGATTCTCCATCTCTGCTCCGCTCTGGTGAGACCTCCCTGGAGCACTGAGTCCAGCTCCGGGGTCCCCAGAACAAGAGAGACACGGACCTGTTAGAGCGAGTCCAGAGGAAGCCGTGGAAATGGTCCGAGGGCTGGAACAGCTCTGCTATGGAGAGAGGCTGAGGGAGTTGGGGGTGTTCAGTATGGAGAAGAGAAGTCTCCAGGGAGACCTCACTGCACCTTAGATATATAAAGGGGGCTTATAAGAAAGATGGAGAGGGACTTTTTTTCCATGGCCTGTTGTAACAAGAAAAGGGATGGGGGTTTTAAACTGGAAGAGGGAAGATTTAGACTGAACATAAGGAAAAAAATCTTTTCCAAAGAGGGTGGTGAGACACTGGAAAGGTTGCCCAGGGAAGTTGTGGATGCCCTGTCTCTGGAAGTGTTCAAGCTCAGGCTGGACGGGGCTTTGAGCAACCTCATCTGGTGAAGGACGTCCCTGGCCATGGGAGGCAGCTGGGACTGGATGAGCTTTGAAGGTCCCTCCAAACCAAACCAAACCGTCCCATTGTCTCTGACATTACCACCTCCTGCCTCTCTAGGTTGCACCTACCAGAAAACAGATAAATAGGAAAGGAACTTTACACACAGGCTGCTTAACACAGAAAACAACCCAGTATAGAAGATGACTGCATGCTCCTGAATAATTTGTTTGGAGGAGCACAGGGAAGGAGAAAGCACTCAGGCTGCTTAAAAGAAGGAGACAAAAGCAGATTTAAAGCAGAATAAATGGGGAAGTTGAGCAAATTGGAGAAAGCACCCACCCAGCTCAAACCCCAGCTTCTTTCTCCAGAACTGGAGCAGAGACCAGGGCAGCTGGGGAGCACAAACAGCTCTCCCAGACCCACCACCGACACAGGTAGCGGTAATTCGCCCAGCAGGTTGCTATCTGCCAGGTTGTCCCTTCGCTCAGCACAAAGGGAGGGAGATGACTTTAAACTGGTCCTCCGCTCCCCAAACTCCCAGTTCCTAAACGATCAGAGAAGGGGAAAGGACGACACCACCACAGTCACGCTGTGGGACACCCAGCCTGGGCTGTGCCAGTGCCTGGAGACACAACTGGCAACCCTCCCAGTCCCCTGCTCCTCCAAGGGGTGGGGAAGGTGGGGAACACGGTTGAGGGGGGTGAAACCCAGACCTGACTGGACAGCACACCCCAAAATCAGCTCCTGCCAGTGTCAGTGTGCACTGGCTGCAGCTTCCCCTGCTCAGAGCGACAGGCTGGGTGTCCTCTGCGGGGGAAACCAGGCTCAGGACAGCACCCAAAGCTCTCCTGGCACCCAGGCTGGACAATAAGCACCCACAGCATCTCCAGGTCTCTTCCTGAAGCTCTCATGGTGCATTTAGGCCAGGCTGCCCTAACGGCATCTGAATCATCAGGTACGAGCCTCTGGCCGCTGCAGGACCCAAGGTAAAAGCAGCCACTGCTCTGCCCTGACACCAACGCCAGGTCCCAGGAGCAGGATTTGGTACAGAAACGCTCCCCCCACTCCAGAAGCCGTCTCCTCACATCCCCTAACTCCATCTCTGGCCCCCGTCGCAGGGTTCCTCCCCTCACTGTTCACTCAGGCGGGGTGCGTTCAGCAGCGCCGCACCCTGGATCTGCGCTGGGGAACTGAGAGGAGGGGAAGCGAGGCAGGATAGAGCTGCTAGGGACCCATCCCAGCGCAGCTGAAAACTGGGTAAGAGTCCACAGGAGACAGACCCAGTATTTACAGGAGTAAATGGCAGGGCAGAGCCCCAAAGCAATAGGGATTTTCCCATCCATGCACGTGGATGCACAAATCGTCACCCACCTTATCCTACATCTCCTCCAGCACAGTCTGAGGGCTGGGAGAAGCTGCAGCCAGGTTAATTAACTCTGGGTTGTTGAGTTTTTGGGCTGGGAAGGGGCAAAAGGCCTGGCACAGTTCCCATAGTGGGGGGCACAAGTCCACCCCAGCACCTTTCCATGCCACCCTCAGCTCCAATTTGATCCTGCTGCAGTGGGACAGAAAGGGGGATGATTTAGACTGGTGAGAAGGAAAGAAATCTTTTCCAAAGAGGGTGGTGAGACGCTGGAAAGGTTGCCCAGGGAAGTTGTGGATGCCCTGTCTCTGGAAGTGTTCAAGCTCAGGCTGGATGGGACTTTGAGCAACCTCCTCTGGTGAAGGATGTCCCTGGCTGTGGGAGGCAGCTGGGACCGGAGGAGCTTTGAAGGTCCCTCCAAACCAAACCGTCCCATTGTCTCTGACATTACCACCTCCTGCCTGTCTGCATTACACCTACCAGAAAATAAACCAGATAAATACAGAAGGAACTTTATCCACAGGCTATTTAACACGGAAAACAACCCAGTAGAGAAAATGATTGCACAAAAGAAGACTGGAGGAGCATGGGGGCGAAGGAAGCACCCAGGCTGCAGTGTGATACCCACTGGGCACAGCTCAGCTCTGTGGGGCTGCAGCCTGTAAAGAATCACAGAAAACAAGAAAGAAAATTATCTGCTCCCACGGAGGGAACCTCTGGGTGACAGGGCTGTCCTGCCACTGGAGTCAGTGCAGAGCAAGCGCAGGGCCACCCTGGCCACTGCTCTGGTCACCCAGCTGGCCACACTCTCGCCAGCAGAGGATTTGGAACCGGCCTCTGAGGGGCTCTGCCTTGCACTGGCACCCCCACACCTCTCCCACAGCACAGCCAGGCCTCTGCTCCCCCAAAAAAATCCACACCCAGCCCTGCAAGTGCCTTCTGCCAAGCTCTGAACACAGGCTGCAGCAGGGACAGAGCCTCCCTGCAAAACCAAGAGATCCATCTGCCACCTGGTGTGCAAAAGCTGCTCTGCACCCTGACCTGAAACCCTGAGAAAGAGCAAAATTGGAACCTAAAATGTCAATAATGTCACCAGCAGGACAAGCAGCGTCCTGCTCTGCTGCAGAGACATGGAGTGCCACCCTACCTGTCCCAGACACCGGCAGGGTGGAGTACAGCAGCACAGACTGTGGGAAAAGCCCTGTGTGTTTTCCTTCTCGCAGGTTAACTCTGTCCCTGGAGGAAAGGGTTTGCCAGGCTCCCAAGTCCCAGAATCAGCTTGAACCATTAGTTAGTTAAAAAAAAAAGAAAAATCAGGGCACTTAGAGAAACAGCCTCCAACTTAGGAATGAAAAGAGGAGGAGAAACACAAAGCTTCCAGCATCAACAGCAGTACAAGGAGCTGCTGATAAAAAAAAAAAAAACAAGGTAAAATGGCCTTGAAGTGCCACCACAGAGGCACATCCTGGGCCATGCCCTTCAGCAGCCAGAAGAGCCAGGGCTGGCCCTGGGGCAAAGCACCAAACAACAGCCATGCGCTGTGGGGAAGAACAGAGTTAGAATCATAGAATGGTTAGGGTTGGAAGGGACCTTCAAAGGTCATCTAGTCCAACCCCCCTGCAAGGAGCAGGGACATCCCTGACTAGATCAGGTTGCTCAGAGCCCCATCCAACCTAGCCTTGAATGTTTCCAGGGATGGGGCATCCACCATCCCTCTGGGCAACCTGTTCCAGTGTTCTACAACTCTCATTGTGAAAAATTTTTTCCTAATGTCCAATCTAAATCTACCCCCCTCTATTTTAAAACCATTACCCCTCGTCCTATCACAACAGGCCCTACTGAACAGTCTCTCCCCGTCTTTCTTGTAGCCCCCTTGAGGTACTGGAAGACCGCTATCAGGTCTCCCCGGAGCCTCCTCTTCTCCAGGCTGAACAGCCCCAACTCTCTCAGCCTTTCTTCATAGGACAGGTGCTCCATCCCTCTTATCATCTTTGTGGCCCTCCTCTGGACCTTCTCCAGCAGCTCTGGTGAACAAACAGTTCTCTTCCCCTGATGAAGAAGAAAATCTCAAAGGTATGAGACTTTTCTCCCCTTCCACCTTTCTAATGAACGTAAGTTTGGGGATGTCTGCGTAGATTGCTTTCAAGCCCTCCTGTTTATACATCCCCTCTGCTGCACAGCCACAGGGCTTGCCCTACGCGCACACAGTCCCAAACCCTGTCCTCAGGGAGGGACAAGTCTCCTCCAAAGGGCAGAGCCTGGAGCTGCAGGCAGAGCGCGTGCGGGCAGGAGCGGTCCCTCTCCCCAGGCTGCTCTCCTGCTTTGAGGACAAAGGTGGGGAAATAGCTCCATAAAGGTTTAAGAGTTGGAGAGATGTTACAAAGAGCACTCAGAGATGGGAGACGAGAGCCCCAACATCTACCTGGTAATGCAGGAGGAAGGAGAGGGGATAAAACCAGTGAGAAAAGCCATAACTGGCTGTATGTGGTGCCAAGCAGCCTGCTCTTAACACAACTTTTGGGACAGGGAACCAAGCAGAAGTGAGAGGGACTGTGCAGAAAGCAAGCACGAAGCACAGTTATCTGTACTCAAGAGGAGACACGGCACAGACGGCGGAGCGGTGAACAGCACAGCACAGCGTGCAACGTCCTGCCACCACCACACACCCTGCGCGCAGCCCGCCCGGCTCTGCCTCGTGAGGCACATCGAGACGCAGGCATTGTGCAGCTGTGGCTTAGTCAGGAGATCCCTCCCTCCCCTCATAGCTAAAGAGGACCTCATCGTCTGGAAGGGCCTCCAGATCTTCACAAAATCTTACTAAGCTTACACAGGAGACACCTCAGGTCAGCGATGAAGCCCTTCCAGTCCACCAGAGCCTTAAAAGGCAGGAAAAGCACGTGCCAACGTGCTGCAAGCCAGGCCTTCCGCATGATTTCTTGAGGACCACACACTTCAGGTCCCTGTGTGCTCTGCCCTACCCTCTCTGCATGCAAAGCAAAGATAAAATCACCTCCTTCTGCAGAAAATTGGCTTTTCTATGGACTACAGAAAGTAGGACCATGAAACCCCTCAGCCAGGGTGACATGAGGAGATGAGACACAAAGGGACAGAGAAGCTTGCTGGGGTGAAAGAACGAGGTGTAAGGTGGCCTTTAAAATGTAGGTCCTACCTTAGCCCAATGTGGTTTTCACAGTTGTATGGCTGGCTGAGAATCTTCTTTGGAGATGATCCCCATGGAACCAGAAGAGGTGCACAGGCTGCTCCAAATCTGAAGCCAAGGACAGGAAGGAGGAGGGGTTCCTCTGTTCCTGGAGGAGGTGGTGGGATGCCAGAACAACCTGGGAGCAGAGGAGCTGGCGGGATGTCTTCAGAAACAGTCCCTGGTAGTGGATGCAGTGCCTGGAAGTAAAGCTGCAGGCAGGGAAGAGGAGCCTGCAACCACTTCTTTCATGGTGTCTTCAAGCTCTTCTTTCAGCCTCTCCATCTGAAGCAGAAAAAAGGACATGCTGGTGGTCAGTTCATGCCCAGTTGCCCAGAGCAAACAGGACATCATCCTGAAGCATGTCCCAAATGATTAGGCCTATCTCAAATCCCCATCCTTCCCCTCACAAGATGCTGCCAGCGTCGCTTGTCAAGGAAAAATGAGTTGGCAGCATCTTGTGATAAAATGCTATGCTCCATAAAAATGGCAGCAGCATAGCAGGTGACCTGTACAATCATTTGGGGACTTACAGAGAACCTGAGAGACTTTCTATTGTCCTGCACGACACCTTTTCACCATGTGCCCTCTTCTCTCAGCTTTTGACTTGACCCTGGCATCAGCACAAGCCTGGTGAGATGAAACCTCCTGCCCACAGTACCCAGCCTCAGAAAGGAGAGGTGTCCCTGCTCAGCTTACTCCTGCCTCGTGATGGGACAAGGGCAGAGCAGGAGCTGCCACAACCCACCGCCCAGTCCCAGGCAGCCCAAAAACTGCAGCAAAATTAGTTGAATATTTCCCTCCCCCTGATCTGTGCTTTCTGAACTTGCCACAGGTAAACAGCCAGAGGGAGAAAGCTCAATAACGGAGCTCCTCCATCAGAGGAGCTGCTTAAAAAAAGGATTTCTATATAATTTTGATTTTAAGATTGTTTGTTTTGTATAAACATCACAAGAAGCTTTATCTTGCTTTCTTATTATTTTTCTCTGGGATAAATTTCTCAATATGTATAAAAAAACCAAACCAGTGTGCATTTTCTATTCTATCAGACTTAGGAGTAGAAATGTCCACGTTCAAACCCCAAAATTTCCTTAACTGTTCAGTGCTGCTCTCCAAGAGCAATGCCAAGTCTGCACAGACCACCTGGGCTCCAGGCAGAGCACGGCTCTCGCTGCAGCAGTAGGGGACTGCTTGAACCGAGGATGCCAGCGTACACTGGGCATCCTGAAAAACACAATCACATTGCTGCTTTTTTCTGCCCCACACTTCTGTTAATGCAAAAAAAAGCCACTCTGAGAATATACTTAGCAACTTCTAGGAGTAGTCTGTGTGTCCAGGGAAAAGCCAAGATGCTCCAGGGTCAGTCCCACGTAAGCCAGGTCTCTCCAGGGCTGATCTGAGTGATGCTGAGCTGAAAGAAGCACGAGAGGGGAATGTTGAACAAAATATAGGAAGAAAAATTCAAGGCAGACACACTATTCATGTTAAATCCAAGATTCAAACCTCTTTAGAGCACAACAAAACACCAGAGCTGCCTGCAGAGCAGAAGAGAGGGTGAGAATCAGCTCAAGGAAAGCTGACCCAGAGACAACTTTTGGGTTAGGGAGAAATTAAAGTCGTCATCTGTGGACTGATCCTGCCGGCCTCAGGTCTACGGCTCCTGCCAGGAGAAAAAGCAAGCAGGGAGCAGCCAGAGCAGCACCAGAGTCATTCAGCATCTTCATCTTTCTCCTGTCTCTACCTGCTTAAGCAGGGGTAGCTCAGAGCGTCCTGAGGGCCCCAAATCTCTGACCAGGGAGTCTCTCATCATTCTTTCTCCTCCTTCCAGTGTCACCTCTCCCCAGCGAGGGACAGAGCTCTTTGAGGAGAGCACAGTCTCCGACCTGCTGTAACCCGTCCCCAACTCATCAGCCCCAGAAGGACATCCTCACTCAGATGGGAGACTTTGCTTGCCAGCTCCTGCCACTGTTATTTGCAGCTTTTCCATCTCCAGCATCTCCTTCCCACCACGTGCATCAAGCGGTTTCTCCTCAAAGTCCCTTTTCATTGTCTTTATTTCGATTTGCAGCTCTTCTGTGCAGTCAGTTCCGAGCGCAGCTGTAAGGCAACAAACACGTGGGCTAGGCAAGGACGTACAAGGAGTATGTGTATATTTAGGGATGGGGGGGGGTCCTTTCTTGTCCTAAAAACATCTCAAAACCTCGACCACCCTCATGCAGTGCTTCAGCCGCACAGTCAGAGATGAAAATTCACGCCTCTGTCTAACCCAAGAGCAAAAACCTCCCAACAGCCCATCTCCAGCCCAGCACACGCTTCCCACCGCGCACATTCACACTGACACACGGGCAGCGACACCTTTCTTGCTGGGAAGGCTTCACTGCAGATTTGGCATGGTCTGGAGGCAGCTGCTCGCACCGCAGTGGTGGGAACGGCATTTTTCAGTCCCACCCCATCACAGCTTCCATTATTTCCCACCACACAAACTCAGGAACTGCAGGGGACTGCCTGCCTGCGAGTTCAAGGGGTAGGGGAGCCCCATGCCCGCAGCTCAAACGTTTTTGCTGTGACAGCCACAACTTTTTTTTTTTTTAATTAAGATGTAAGCACACGCTCTGGCAGAAAGATCAAGCATAGCATGTACCGCGGTCATCAATTAGGCAGGAGAGAGTGGCAGCACTTCCAGTCCAGCATCAGGGAGAACAGGCTTTGGTTTGAGCCTTGCTAACCTGTCTGTTACCCAACCACATCAGCAAAAAAACCTTCTTCTGCAGTTCCACTACTCTGCTTCAATTTTCTCCACCTTGGTTGGAGAAAACCTCTCCCTGAGGACTGACATGCCCTCCTCTTAGGGAGGACACCACAGGGCAATGGTTTTCTGGCAGCTGCTGTCAGTAAATACACTGAATCCTGGCAGCACCCCCTGCCCAAACACAGCAGCGTTCTGGGGTTGAGATGGATGGAATCACTGCGCCCAAGCGATGGAGACGTGCCCCAAATGAAGTCATGAAGTTCAGTCTCAATCCCCATCCTACGTGTGGGGTAGGGATGGGAGCGGGTGTGCTGAAAACCAACACCAGAAGACAGCTCAGCTCAAGGAACAACATGGAGAGAAAGAAAAGCAAGAAGCTCTGATGGGTTCAGGGATAAAAGTAACAAGGTTTGCTGTAGGATCAGGATCTGATGGGGCTGGTTTCAGCAAAAGGACTTGCCTATCCTAGAGTTCACGTCAAGGTGCTTGCGCTTGAAGTCGGGGTCAGCTCCCTTCTTGTACACTAGGATTTGGGAGACCCACTCATCAGCCAGCTTGTAACGGTGAGGTCTGCAGCAGAAGACAGCAAAGCATTCATATTCCTGCAGTTGGGTTCAAATATGGAAAGGTCTCACAATGAAATATTTGTCATTGAGGGACTAATGCAACTTCATGCACTACGCATGCCCCCAGAATCATTTTTGGGGTTTTTATCGGCTCCTGGGGCAGATTTGCACCCCAGCCATCAACAGGAGAGCAAACACTCCCCCAATTCTGTTTTTTGATGTGCAAAGAGACCTGGGCTGAGGCGTGAACCCAAACCAAGCAACCCTGGGGGCCAAACTCAGTATTTTCTGGAGTCTCCTGAAAATGTAAAATTAAAGGGTAAGAATGAAAACAGCATTTTCCCCGCTGCCCATCCATCACTGCAACTCAGCCCAGCCCTGCACCTCAAACTACCGCTGCTGTACAGCGCGGTGCAAGCGTCATTAAACCAGGCCTTGTTTAATTCCAGTCATTGCCAGCCCCTCCTGTGTTTTAGGGAGCAGCCTAAAAGCCAGATCCAGCAGCCAGGAGGTGCAGGTTTGTCACCTTACCTGGGATTTTGTGTCTAGGTTCGTGCTGGGTCTTATGTCAGCACCCAGCATCCGGGACCGGGCGATGCTGGGAATAAACGTTGGTCCGACACAGCTCCAGTAGCCCTGCAATATCCCATAGTAAGTGTAGTGCATGCTTTCTTATTTCTGACAGCTCTGCTGCTGTGGGGAAAAAAAAAAATAAAATCTCTACAGACAAACTTGTTCCCTAGCCATTTCCCAAAACAAATTCACCTTTAGAAACCTAGGTAAGATGATACTCCAAATTTCCAGCCCTGTTTCAAAACACAGGAGAGGGCAGGGCTCTGAAAAGAAAAAGCCGGAGTAGTGCTGATGGAAAGAATTGGCTGCAGGGTTTGCAGGGTAAGTTCATTCCCATTTTCACAGGCAAGAGAGAGTTATAAGAGGAGGAATTCCTTTCCCCCTCCCAAAAGCAAACAGTGCCTGCTACCCAAGGTAGGAGCCTGGATTTCCCCTGTGAATCAGTTTTGCTACAGGGTGTGATGACAGCAGCTCTCTGACACCAGGTGACATGGCAAGCCGGAATAAAACAAGTTTATCTTCTTTTTCACAAGTCTGGCTAGTCACTGGAGCAGCATTTTGCGTCTTCTGATTTGCAAAGGACATTTTCTTGGCTACACAATACTGGAAAAATACAGCTGGCCAAACAGGGGCCAGAGTAAGGTCCATCTAGCCCCGTGCCTGACCTGCAGCAGCCAAATAGCAAACGCAGGAATTCAATAGCGCAGGGTAAGCGCACAGCAACACCTCTCCAGAGCTCTCACCCAGAATTTGCCCCTAGAAGTGGCTTCATATTTGTAACTTAATCTTGTTTTTCCTCCCAGTCCCTTTTTGACCCCACATTTACGGCACCTGGTGGCAAAAGCTCTCACGGCTCAACCAGGTGTGGGCAAAGCAACTTCTGTCTTTTGAGCTGGCCGCTTGCTAGTTTAATTTGATGCTCCTCTAATCTAAATATTGGGAGAAACCGCTGACACTTGTGATTTTATAGACCTTGCAAACCCTTTCCCACCTCCGTTCTCTCTCATCGGTGAAGTCACTCCTCACACAGGAGCTGTGCTAGGCCTTTGATGGTCCCTCTCCACACCCAGTCCAGTAGCACCCCAACTTACTTCCCTGGGCACCCAGTGGGAGTAACACTGCCTGCTTCACGCCGTAGCACACCAACTGTAGCTCACGTGTGGCCAAGCGTTACCTCCTCCCCACAACGCCGAAGGCTTGGGCTGGCGGTTGCGTGAAGATCCTAAGCGGAACAGGCATGGCCTGTGAACACATCAACAGATCCGGTCGAGCTGCTGTCTCCCTCCGGCCCTCACCTACCATGTCAGACACCTTTTTTTTTTTTCCTACCTCTCATTTTTCCACAGCTTTCTTGGCTGTGGAGAATAGATGATGAAGGAACATCGATCCACAGCATGAGTTATTTGGTAAAGGACAAGTGTCATGGACCTGGGGAGGGGGGGTGAAGGTGGAGATAGCGGCAGGTCTAGAAACAAAGAAAAATAACCGCTTCAGGAAAGTGAGACTGCAAAGAGGAGACTGTGATGGAAACAGCAACTCCAAGAAATTGTGGTATCTAAAACAACTGCAGGAAAAGTTCCTTGAAGCAGCTCTGCAGCTTCCTGCAAAGCTTTTACTGTACTCAGAGGCGTAAGCAGGAGTGTCCACCAGCCCGCTTGTTCTCAGTCCTTGGGAGGACAGGAGTCAAAAAGGCAGGAGCATTAAAGAGACAAACAACAGGTCAGGTAAGAAAAATACTGCCTCTTCATTTAATGTTTAAAGACATCAGTAAACAAACAGAACAGTACAGACAGTCAGAGGCTAAACCCCGCCCGCCTCCCCAGACAGCGCACTCCAAACCACGGCAGGTACCAGCTGACGACGCAGGAGAAGGAGCAGCAGAGTTTGGGATTTGAGGGATGGCCAAGAGAAACCTCTGCTGTGTGAGGGCAAGAAGACAGGACTTGGAGAAAGCAGCTTCCCTCAGCCACGAGCAGAGCAACGTCTCCTGGGCGCAGTCAAGAGGGAATGGTTTCCACCCCGAGCAAGCAGCCCAAATCTCTTGCTAACACACAGAAGGGCCACGTGGGAATTTGGAAAACACGGCTGGAAGCTACATCAGAGGCGCACGATACACTATGTACTGACCTGGGCTGCCAAACCTCTATTCCACAGTGATTTTAGCCTCTTCAAGAACAAAGAAAACAGGGAAGTTAGGTCCAACTCAGCAAGTGTTGCAGTACTCGGCTGCAAACACGAAATTGAGTATGGGGGGAACAAACAAGACTACGCTCTGCATACATTTTTCCATCCCGCTCCATCAAGCTGCTCCCGGGACGCTCCCAACCCCTATCCCACAACTGGCCTTGTCTTCTCAAATGGTTTTTCTTGAGCTGCGGAGCATCAGATGGTTAGAACGGACGTCAGGAAGCAACCCTCAGTGAAGGCTTCAGAGGACAACTGACCGGGTACCTGAGCTGGGGAGAGCAGGATGTATCACGTGCTGCTGTTGATGATAGGCAGAGATCCCAGGCACGACTGCTCCAGCTCCCACCTCGCTGGCAGAAGCCTGCACAGGAGTTACGGGGGTGACGGAAGGAGGACGGCTCAGGCTCTGAAGGCAGTTGCGTGGCTGCCAGCCAGTGCACAGCACAAATTCAAGCACTACTTGAATTTCCGTTTCCCAGAGCGGTGACAGCTGGAACCGTGACACGTGGTGGAAAGTAAGGAACGCGTTTCACTGCTCTCTGCCTCTCCAGGTAGGAGCAGTCTGCAGCGGTGCCGTTTCTGCTGCCACCACATGCAATCAAACAGGAAGGGAGGGCTAACTGGCTCCTACGTGGCCCAGGTCACTGCACCAAGCACCAAAGTCCAACGCGGGGGCCCCCCCATAGTCCAGAGCCCCACACCAGAGCCCTCAGATCTCGACGTCACTCTCTTTGTCGTTATCATGGTCACCGTCGTAAAACTCGTTGGCAGCTTCAGGCCTGGGGGAAAAGAGAATCACCATCAGTGAGGAGAGCCCTGACACTCTTGGGCCAGAGAAGAATGCCCAGGTCACATCCCAGCAGAGAGGGAAAGGGAAGCCCATTTCTCCAGGACAAGAGAGCTGGTACCTGCTGTAGTTTTCCTCGGAGCCTCTTTCCTCTGGATCAGGCTCAT
>JAAGAY010148592.1:13353-37851 GCA_011801015.1 Ardeotis arabs | reverse complement strand
CGCCTCCCCCTCTGGGCCTCTGCCCCCGCTCAGCTTCTTCACATCTTGTCTTCTCCTTTTTTTTTTCTGTTTTCTCCTTCTTAAATACGTTATCGCAGAGGCATTATCACGGAACATTCTGCTACCAATCGGCTCGGCCTTGGCCAGCAGCAGGTCCGCCCTAGGCCCGGCCGAGTCCACTAAACAAAAGGGGAGCGACTTCTAGCAGTTTCGTACAGAAGCTTCCACCTTAGGCCCCCCCTCACTAAACAAAACCACAACAGACTTAAATATATTGTTATCTTAAATTATCTTATATAGGGAGAGAAACACAAAGAATTTTAAGAGAAGAGCAAAAATAAACAATCTGTATGTTCTTAAATCTGCCATGAAATGTTCAGGATTCACAAAAAAAGTTGTTAAAAAAACAAGAGCTTGTCCATTAACTGTTTAATTTTTTATACCTCAAATTTTACTTAGAAAATATTAAAGGATTTCAGAATGAAAAAATAAATCAAAATTTGGTTTTAATTATGTTTTTTTTTTTTTTTGTAGGTAATTGGTAGGTTTTCACTACTCTCAAACATGAGTAGAAATGTGAGACACAAAGTTAAACTTAAAAATCTCGTACTAGAAAATAACTTTTTTTTCCAAACAGTTAAACATTATATTAAATAATAAACATATTTTGAAATTTTCTTAAGAAGGTCATCTGCTGCTGAATGTTTCTAAAACACAGAAGGTATTAAAACCTTCCAATAATGAAAAGATGTATCAAAGACTACGTCACATTATCATGAGAAATAAGCATGGATTTACATTAAAATTATTTCCATTTATTTTTGTATAGAAGTGCTATCATTCATTTATTACATACATTAAACAACAAAGCATTAACACAGCTACATGGTTTCCTATTCCTAAGCAAATACTTTCTATGTGTAATTTATTTGCAATTAAAATAATTTACATAAACATCTATCTACATGAGTATTGTATTCCCAAAAACAAGGCAAACAAGCAGTTTTTCAAAGGCAATACCTAGAATACTGAAAAAAGATAATTACTAAATAATTACTACCATGTAATAACCTTGAGCAATTGGCAGCTTAAAGGCTAGCAACTGTACTCATGAAAGTTCAATTTCTTGAACTAGAGTCATTTAGAACATATATGCCATTAAAAATAAATGTGTTTTACTTTCAGGTATCAGCCTTTAGGAAAGGGATAGCAATACCATGAATATTGATTTATTGCTGAATTCCAAAAATCCTAAGGGAGAGAATTTTCATGCATACATATTTATTAATTAATTCAAATTATTACTAAAGGATACAAGTGGGAAGAACCATCCAATTATTATTTTTTCTAAAAAGAAACTAAATACTATGTGTAGAGTTCAATTCCAGATTTTTCAAATCTAAATGTCTAAATGTAAACTAAAGGTGAAATCCAGATGCTTAAATCTTGATCTCTTAGTACCGTTTGAAATGCTCAGGTGTTTCATGCTTGAATTTCACCTACTGCTGCAAGAGGGCATGATTATTTTATAGGTGCTTTATTTGCCAGCCCAGGCAGAAATCCTCTATACCCTAGTAGATCTTAAATGGCACAAGAGCATGTGCATTAAGGCAAATAATTCAGATGAATATGAAATTAAGAGCTAGTCTTGTGACTACATTGACTATTATAGGAGCTTAAGCCCTTTACTCACAAATAAGAACATCATATAAAGTAAAAGAGTAAATCTAAAAAAGTCTAAGTGAGTTCAAATTACGATTAACATGACAGTGACCCAGGTGTACAATGTTAGATGGAGGAGAGAACGGTAAGGGTAAAAGTGGAACAACTTTGGCTTGAGATAAAGACAGTTTAATAGGCAAAGCAAAAGTTGTGCATGCAAGCCAAGCAAAATAAGAAATTCATTCACTACTTTCCATTGGCAGGCAGGTGTCCAGCCATCTCCAAGAAAACAGGGGTCCATCATGCATAATGATTACTTGGAAGACAAACACCATCACTCCAAATGTCCTCGCTTCCTCCTTCTCCCACCACCTTTACTTGCTGAGCATGACATTATATGGTATGGGACATCCCTTTAGTCAGTTAGGGTCAGCTGTCCCAGCTGTGTCCCTTCCCAGCTTCTTGCACACTCCCAGCCTAGTTGTTGGCAGGGCTTTGTGGGAAACAGAGGCGGCCTTTATGCTGTGTAAGCACTGCTTGGCAATAGCTAAAACATCAGTGTGCTGCCAACACTGTTTTGGTCACAAAACAAACCACAGCACCATACGAGCTACTATGAAGAAAAATAACTCTATCCCAGCCAAAACTAGTACATGTTGGGTTTTATTTTTTTCCCTACAGTTCAAAAGAAAGTATAATGTAAGGATACAAAAAAAAAAAAAATCACTTTACAAGGATGAACATCATTATCATTCAAAATCCTTAGTATTTCCCCTTGTAGCACAGGCTAACATGCTTTTTTTTTTTATCAGAAGCAAGGTATTACCTCAAAAAAATAAACTATGTCCCTCCCCCTGCTATTATATAGCATGTAATATTATTTCCTTTTCCTCTTAGTTGTTTTATTATTGTACCTCTTTTCAGGGAAGAAACTTTCATGAAATCTAATGTGATAGGTACTGTTCTGGTTTGAAAACATCTTGCACTGGAAAAAAAAATAGCTGTGTAAATGCAGATATGAATCAAGTCCTGTCATGCAGAAATGATTTAGTTATATGGACAATATCAATGATTTCTATGAAGAAGATTACTCTTTCAGGAAAACCCTTGCATAATTCTATGATTCTATAATTATGGATGGAAAAAATACACTGGAAACATTTATTTATTAACATTTTTTTTCCTAAGGGTATTTTATTGTTTTGTACATAAAAGTAACAACAGTGCCAGTTACTGAAAAACTGTATCAATCCTCATAAGATACACATTTTGAGCTGTCTTAAACAGTGAAAATAGCAAGAATCAATATTACTTGACATAAGAGCTTGAATTTTTTAAAAAATTATCCAAATAATTACATTTTTCAAGCTTAAATTGCTTAATTTTCTTTGTTTTAATTTTCAGTCATGTTAAAAAAAAAGCAAGAAGGTTGAAATATTGCTCATCTTTTTAAAAAGCTTTTGAAATACACAGAAAGAAATCAAAAACATTAATTTGGCCAGATATATATGTTATAATTGACTAAATCATCCTAGATTAACACTCATGGCCAGTAGATAGAAATAGACACTATTGGTATGAGTTTCATCTAATTTTAAGACAGCTTGGTGGATTGACCTTGAGCTCCGCAGGATAAGGGGCAAAAATAAGATCAAAAACTGGGTCGAGATAAAGGCAGATTACTGGCAAGAATGAAACGCTGCATGTAGAAACAGAGAAAAGAAAAAAAAAAAAAAAGATTTATTGTCTACTTCCCATAAGCAGGTGATGTCCAGCCACTTCCTAGGAAGCAAGGCCTTACTACGCATAGCGGTTTCTTCAGAAGACAAACACCTTAATACAAATACCCTCCTCTCCTTCTCCTTCCTGCCGCCCCCTCCCCCCGCCCCGATTTTATTGCTCAGCACAATGTCATATGGTATAGGATATCTCTTTGGTCAGTCTGGGTCAGCTCTCCTGCTTGTGTGCCCTCCTGACCTCTTGCCTTTCTCAGCCTACTGGCCTTTGAGGTGGGGAAGAGACATCCTTTATGCTGTGTGACTGCTACCCAGCAGTGGCAAAACGACTTGTGTGTTATCAACACTATTCTAGCTATAAATATAAAGTACAGCATTAAGAGGGCTGCTGTAGGGAAAGTTAACCAGTATTTTAGAAAGTTTTAACCAGTATTAAAGAGGAGTTCTAAATTCTCTGCAAGAAAGACAGTAATTGCGTATCTACAATCCTGTTTGTGTGCAACACTTCTCATTGGATTTTATATGAAAGATAAACACAACCTTGCTTCGTTCTGTTGCTATGTAAAGCTAGTTAAGTTCTCCGTATGATACAATTTTAAAAAGTGTAGATCTACTTTTAAGTTTATAACTCAAACCAGAAAGAAATACATCTCTGCAGTTCTGGATAAAGTGCTTGAGAAGCATAATTTACATCTTGTCCTTTTCCTCAGCACTTTATAATTAATGTCTTTGTGCAGCCGTACACTAAATTTGCTGACTGACCACTGAGGGGTTCAGCATATTAACTGCTCTGAATTGCCACTTGGGAAGCCAAAATCCTACAATCTTATTTTACATTCTTAGCCCAAGTCTTTCTGTCTGTATTTGCAACTCCACAGTGTAAGTAGCTTAATTACACTAAGTTCCCTAAGTTTTGCTTAACTAAATGTATTCAGCCCCTATAATCTCAGGATACACTATGTTTTCTGTTAGGATGTGCCTCATGTTGTTTCACAGTAATCCTATTTGGAGATAAAACTATCAGGAAATGTACTAGGACCAGAATTTGGTCCTGTTTGTGTATTCTGCGTGGTGACTTACATTTTGCTTGATACCATCTCAAATGAAAGTATTTTCTAAGATATGTCTGTTTCTACTTTTTTTTTTTTAAATAAAATTATGAACTTTAAAATTTATTGATTTTATTTCCCACATAAAGAGCCTAGGTTTAATTTTGAATCTACTAATCTACTAATGTACTTTGTTGAAGCCTTCCTGATGACTATTTATGACTAATGTGTTGCTGCACACTGAAATAAAAAAGACTTAGAAATCTGAATCCATAATCTAAATTTTAAAAAGCCATCTCCCAGACTAGTACAGTATTTTCTACAATACTGATTGGAATAATGTAAAAGGTAATAGACTATTGTTAGAGCATCCTTCATTGCAGTGAGGAAAAGCAATAAAATGGCTTCATTTAGGCTTCTTTAATCTCTGTACATCAGTCAACATTATCAAGGGAAAAGGAAAGAGAGGATCAGAATAAAATACAGGAATAGTAGATAATGCGATGCCTTTACTCTTAGAATCATGGAATGGTTAGGGTTGGAAGGGACCTTTAAAGGTCATCTAGTCCAACCCCCTTGCAAGGAGCAGGGACATGTCTGACTAGATCAGGTTGCAGTAATTAATGTGTGCTTAATACTACCATTCAAAAACCACAGTTATGCACTTTCATGCCTTGAAAGTTGAAACATATTTTCACTTCTGACCATTTTTAAGCTATCTAGCTAATATTGCATAATATGTCAGGTGATATGCAGAGGGCAAACAACAACTGAGAAATATTCAGGAGTTTCATTTTAGCAAAGATGAAAGAACACAAATAATGTATTCATTTTGAATTTCTGGCAATGCAAAAACATGTTATGCTATCTTTAGGAGCGATGTTTCAAGGCAAAGAGAAATCACATCTACTTTAAGTGTGTTCTTAAAACATTGGTGCAGAACCAAGAAGCCTGAAATCTTTAGAAAGATAATGCCCCATTCTAATGGAGCTTGTTAAACAGAAATAAAAGGGAATTTTAGTTGTGCCTTGAACCATTGGCATCTGAGTATATCTTGTCAGGTTTTAACTTCCGCAAAGAGATAGTTTGGGTATAGAATGCACAGAGTGAGCTCTCGTTAAAAATGAAACATTGGAGCAAGCCATCAAATTGTACTACATTGTTATATACAGCTTTCCTAATTAAATTCTTTAATATCAGTGAATGCTTCTTAACATATCAAACAACAAGTAATACATTATGTATAGCCTTTGTAGGCTTTTTTTCTTATTTATTTTTTTTGTGTTCATAGGTGAAATGTTTTATACTTACATTTTGTGTGCCACTGTTTCTTCACCTCCTCCCTTTGGAATATGAATGAAAATATAGCTAGGTCAGATTTCAGAATATCTGACAGAAAAAAAAACGAAAAAAAGAAAAAGGAAAGTATAAGGAAACAGCAAAACTAGTTAGGAAAAATAGTCAGGAAGACATTCTTTTGCCATCCAATGGTCCGACTGAAAGACCACTAAACATTTTCATTGGCTGCAGCAAATCTTAGTTCAGGTCATAATTAAACATATAAGAAATGGTAGCATAATAAAAAGGTGATTTTGCCTAACAAAGCTAAATGCTTCATTAATATCTTGTAACTTTTTCCTTTCATACTACTTAATCCAAAAAAATAATCAAAATTGAATCAAAGAGAATTCAAGTACAACTTTGAGTTTGTATCTCAAGTCTGTGATCTGAGATGTATTTCAACATCTGTGTAAAGTTATTCTACTGTTTTGATTTTGCAGTGGAAATCACTTGCCATCTCACTGAAGATGACAGAGGGAGAGAAATATAAGAAACAGAAAATTTTACCTTTAGTAAGTAGTAGGCAGACATCTTACAGACAAGAAGAACATTTACATATTCTTTAAGTTTGATCACTTTGAGATTCTATAAATGGACATTGAATCTATAAAATGGAAATTATTTTTTTTATGCTCTGTGAAATAGCATTCTCTAAAAAACGAAAGAATTGTTGTAACGAAAGAAGCATTATCATGAGATTAGGACTAGGCCTTGCAATTCTTTACACTTTAAAACAGTGCTGATAACCTTTTATTCTCTAACCACTGTTAGGTTGTTCAGCCCTCCTCTTTGTGCCCTGTGTGGTGAGTTGACCCTGACAGGACATCAGGTGCCTACCAAGCTGCTCTGTCACTCCCCTTCCTCAACTAGACAGTGGACAGAAAATACAACTAAAGGCTTGTGGGTCAAGATAAGGACAGGGAGATCACTCACCAGTTACAGTCATAGGCAAAACAGGCTTGACTTGGTGAAAAATTAATTTAATTTATTGCCAATCTTATCAGAGTAGGGTAAAGAGAAAATAAAAACAAATTTTAAGAGGCCTTCCTCCCACCCTTCCCTTCCTTCTGGGCTTAACTTTACTCCTGAATTCTCTACCACCTCCCTACCCAGTGTCGCAGCGGGACGAGGAATGTGGGTTCTGGTCAGTTCATCACACATTGTTTCAGCTGCTCCTTCCCCCTCAGAGGGAGGACTCCTCACATTCTTTCCCTGCTCCAGCCTGGGGTCCTTCCCATGAGAGACAGTCCTCCATGAACTTCTCCAATATATGGGCTACAGTTCTTCATTAACTACTCCTGTGTGGATCTCTTCCACAGGGTGCAGTCCTTCAGGAACAGACTGCTCCAGCATGAGTCACATGGGTCACAGGTTCTGCCAGAAAACATACTCCAGTGAGGCTTCCTCTCCCCATGGGTCCACAGGTCCTGATGGGAGCCTGCTCCAGTGCAGGCTTTCCAGGAGGTCAGTCTCCTTTGAGCATCCACCTGCTCTGGCATGGGGTCCTCCACAGGCTACAAAGGAGCAGTCTGCTTCACCATGGTCTGCATCATGGGCTGCAGGAAAATCTCTACTCTGGTGCCTGGAGCGCCTCGTCCCCCTTCTTCTTCACTGATCTTGGTGTCTGCAGAGTTGGTTTTTTTTCACATATTCTCACCTCTCTCTCTGGCTGCAATTGCTGCATGCAGATTTTTTTCCCCTCCTCCTTAAGTATGTTGTCACAGAGGTGTTACCATCATTTTTCACTGGCTTGGCCTTGGTCAGTGGCAGATCCGTCTTGGAGCCAGCTGGAATTGCCTCTGTTGGACATAGAGGAAGCTTCTAGCAGCTTCTCACAGAAGCCATTCCTGTAGCCCTCCTGCTACCAAAACCTTGCCATGCAAACCCAGTACACTCTGATGTGTCAAGAATATCAATTATCTACCCTAATGAATTCAGACTGTACAGCCTGATATATTTCTACTAGATAAAATATTTGTCACCTTTGCTTTAGTAATGAAGAGTTAAGAAGAAAAAAGAAACACAGTGCTACATTTCGTAGATAACAAATTATAAACAATCTATTTACTGTATGAATTCAAATGTATAGTAATTATAATAACATACAAATGAAGAAGAAATAACACTACCACAGTGTACAGTATTATTTAGTCCAAGAGCACAGGGTGATCTTCCCCAGACAAATAATACTTCTAAAGCAGGTAGAAAGGAGGACCCGGGGAACTACCAAGTTGTTAGCCTCACCTCTGTGCCTGGGAAGATGTTGGGGACGGAGTGATGCACTTCACTCATATGACAGAAACAACAATATATTTTATTTATATAAAACAGTGAGTTAACAAAATTCAATGGTAAATGTGACAGTGGTTTAACAAGGTTCGATGGCAAGGTACACTTGATTATTTACTAGATAGAGAACAAGGTCAGACAAAACTGTCATGGAGAATATCCTCTTGAGTCATGACATTCATAAAGGACCCCCTTGCTTTCTCAACTCCTTCTCAGAGAGGAGTCTAGGTGCAACTGGATCCAATCCTAGTCCCAGACTTGGTCAATTTTTTTAATGTCCGAAGGATTATATATGCACAATCAATCCTTTATATCACTTAGCAAAGATTTCAAAGTTTAGCATGCTATTAGTCACTTATTGGAGATCTGTTGCAGCAAGGAATCTCTTCACCTCGAAGAGTAACCTTGAGAGGCATCCCTACTCAAGGGGAGATCCCGGTGTGCAGCCTGCTGCCATGCAAGAGAGCTCAAAGGGCTCTGAGCTGTCTACTATTTATGGAGTAAGATTATTGACTTATAGTCATATTTGCATATCAACTGCAGATGTTAGTTTCTCCAAATTTGGCTTGAGTTGGTCATCGATCAGCACTGTGGCTAGGTGGATGCATTGCCATAAAGCAGCCCTTGGCTATTGTGTCGTTATCTGTCTCCCTCAAATTGAAAATAACTTTTCAATACTTTGTGGAAAATTACCTGTAGATGGATACTTGTGTAGATTTTTTTCTAGAAAAGTATTTTTTTTTTCTTCCAAATTCGTACTAAATTTCAACTATTTTTTAAACACTTTTTTTTTTTTAATTTGCTAAGTTTAATTATGTTAGCAGAACTTCTGCATGAGTGTGTCAGAAAAACCTCAGAAATATATGCAGGAAAGATATCTTTTTTTTGTTGTTTTATGTTTCTCTATTTTTTTATCATTTTGTTGGACTACATGTTAAATAATTACTTTGAACTTAATAATTTTATATGGGAGTTAGTTTGATGTTTATTGTTAAAAAATATTTTAGTGCAATTAATTTTTTGTTAAATTTGTTAACAAATTATGTATTTTAATTATGATGATTTAACATGAAATATTGATTAAATATTATTCATTATTAGTTATGGTATATATGGGTTTAGTCTTGAGCTAAAGATAGTTCTGGAAGGAGCCTTAGCTGTTGTAGTATTAGCCATTTTCTCAACTTAGTTAGCTATTTATCTTGTACTGGAATATTGCTATTAAATCACACAAATATTCGAAGCATATCTTATGGGAGATCAATTTCATATTCTGTCTAAAAAAATGTCTCATTTCAATCAGAAAACTACTTCATTAACAGAACAGAGGAATTCATTTTCCAATGAGAATTGTCACAAAAAAAGCCTCTTGGGAGGCTTATTTGGGTGGAGATGTCAGCATAGATAGGCTGTAGAGCTTCTGTTTGAGTTTCAGCCTCATCCTTGTAATTGTGGCAAGTGGACAACATTTTCTTTCAGTAGGTCACTGTCACCTTGTAGTTTTATAAAATGGTAATACTTTTGAAAAATGTCATCCTTCTAATTCTCATTACCTGGAGACTTCAAGTTTCCAGGTGCACTTATAGAGCCACCAGCTAGCTGGGGTGCTTATCAGGATTGCAGTCTAAGCCTGTGGGTAAGCAGAGCAGGCAGCAGTCTGACAACAGGCAGAGTGTGCCATCCTGCATGTGCAAACTAGCAATGTCGCTCTCTGCACACGTTGGCCACTGAGTCTCCCCAGGGGCTGGTTGTATGCAGCCGCTCATGGTTTGAACTGGCTGTGGGGACCGCCAGCACTGCCCCCCTCATGAGACCTGTTGCCCACCAGCTAGGCCCTTTGCACACACAGCCCCTGCCTTTACCAGTTAAAGTTCTGTAGTGTTTTTAAGTCATATACCTTGTAGACGTGTTAACTGTGAGATGATACTTTATGTAGTAGTATCCTATTAAATTGCATTGGAATAATCTTAGTTTAAGAAGATCAAAATCATACGGAAATGTAGTTTTTATTCTGCTGACTAGTATTTCTATCTTTTTTTTAAAAACTTTCTGAGAAGCTTTTATGCTGACTTGGGTATTTCTACTTGGTATTTTTCACACTCAGCATTCTTTGAGATCTTAAAGCATGAATTGAATAGATTTTAGCAAGCATCAATCTGTCACTCTACTGGCAATTAATTAATAGCCAGACAGAAACCTTGGAGCACTACATATTCAGTTTATTGACTTTTGTGCAATATTGTATGTTATAGCTCACTATACAGACTTTCAGTTGTCATATACAGAAACTGCCTTAACTGCTGACAAGTCTGCTTCTTACATTAAAGAAAAATATCTAGAAAGAATGCAGCAATGAAATTTGGATGATTAGAGATCAGAGCAAAGAGGATTTGGGGGAAAAAAAAAGTAAAAATATTAATTGTTAAAAGCCTCTAGTATCCCATGTCACTTTATTTTAATACACTTTAAATATTAGCATCAACACCACTTTGTTTAATGTGGGACCTATAAAAGCTTTTTCTTGCTTTTTAACAGTGCTTACTAATTTAAAATGAAGTCCTGCAATGTAAAGAAGATACTTTTATAGGCTCAGCAGAGATACTAATTTTATTACAGATAATTTTCTCCGTATCTTGCCCCAGGTGGCTACTGAGTTTTCCACAGGTGATATTCATCTGCCTTTCCCTCTCTGTGAAGGCTAATGGACTCATTACCTTTCCTGTTGCTGACATGCCTTTCTGCTCCCCATTTGTCAATCATCATTTTGCCAAATTATTTAACTAATTAACATCATTAATTTAAACCTTGATAAATTGTATACTTAACTTCATGTTTGCAGCTTTTGAAGAAGAGCCTGTATGTCCACCTCCCACAAAGTGTGGGTTTCTGTCCAACCATCTCACAATTCTTGAGTTATTGAGAACATTGTAACTGTAAGATACCAGTGCGTGTAAAAGAAAAAAAATGAAGTGAAATAGCAATAAATTCACACAGAGTATAACAAGATTCAAATCACAACCTTGAGGCAAATCAAAAGGATTAAACAGAGAACAAGTTGTACTGAGTATAGGTGGTGAGGTGCTGGCAGAGGAGATCCATAGAGGTGGCCTCTAAGAGGAGAGACCATGGGCTGCCCCGTGCCAGACATAGACGATTCCAGCCAGTTCTAACTAACCCACCCCAGCGCATGGCTGAACCCCTTAGCCAATATGATGGTGCCTCTGGGAAATTTTATTTAAGAAAAGGCAAAATTCTACACAACAATATGAAGAGTAAGGAAAAAACTTTGAGAATCAGTCCTGTGAACACAAAGGTGAGAGAAGAAGGAGGAGAAAGAGGTGCACCAGGGCAGAAATTTGCCTGCAGCCTGTGGAGGACTCATGATGGAGAAGGTATTTCCCTGCAGGCCATGGAGAGGACCACAACAGAGCAGATATCCACACTGGAGCCTGTGGAGAGCCCATTCTGGAGCAGGGTCCTGGCAGGAACTATGACCCATGGAGAGGGGACCATGCAAAAGCAGTTTTCCTAGTAGGGACTGTGGCCCATGGAGGATCTATGCTGGAGTAGTCTGTCTCTGAAGAACTGCAGAATGTGGAGACGACCCATACTGGAGCAGGGGAAAAGTGTGAAGAGGAAGGAGCATCAGAGAGGAACTGTTATGAAGAGATTCTGTGTGAACTAAGGCACGTGAGGAACTGAAGCTATGTATCTCATGAAGAGTTCTAGCTTCCTGCGCTGATTGTGGAAAGGGCAGTTCTGTGGAGAGTTCAGGGAAGCTGAGATACAAGCTACTCGGAGATATCCAGAGAACTGAAAGCATCTGTCTGCTTCTCTGGATGTCTGAAGATGGAAAAGCCTGAGGAACCTCATGAAAATAGGTATATAAGATACAGTTTCCTATGGAATGCCTTACAGATTTATGAACTGACCAAGGAAATCTAGATCTGGATGAGACAGCTTAAACTGAAAGACATGAAAACTAATGTCTTTCCTTCCCAGTAAGTTGATGTACACTAGGTCCTTCAGCCTAGTCTAGTTTCTTTTTCAGTAAGTTCAGTGCTTTCTTTGATTGCAGCACAGCCCAAAACAATCCCTCTGGTAACTTTTGAGGCTTGACTTCAGAACTACTTCTTATCAAAGGTAGATGTATGGTTCTGTAGGCATCTCCAAGAGTCTATGCACACAGCCATCTTCCTGCTGTCTACATCTCAGAACTTTGCTGAACAGGTGGAATTGCTCAAAGGTAGAGGCAATCTATTCCTCCTAAACATTTCCAGCAAATATAGTTTTCCGTTTTAGTTCTCCAAATTTAGTTTGGATATGGCAAGTATTCTCCAAAGCAATTCCTTCAAACACAATACTTCAGTTCTTCACTTGCACTTTATAGACAGTGTTAAATTTCCAAATATATCTCTATTATTTTTGTTCATTTACTGTATCCTGGACAGGCTTGGTTAACATGGTTGTTATTTCATGGCCCAAAACTCCAGGCTTAGTTAACATAGTTCCACCTATGTCTGGAGAGTTGTCGTGATCTACGTTTGCTTAGAATATGTAATTTGTGTGCAGAGATGTGAAAGGTGGACACGAGTACTGCTGTTTAAAAAGAAATGAAAGATTGATGAATAATGCATGAGCGATCTATGCCTTCGCGGTTAGTATGGATAGATAGTCCTCCTAAATATCAATGTGTCCCATATGGCAATGGAGATTACCTGCACCTCTGAGCTCCTCCCACCAGAGCACTTCAACCCTCCCTCATTGACCATGAGGTTCCCTGTGTGGTCACCAGAATCTCAAGACACTCTTCTGAAGGAGGAAGCTCATCTGTTCCTCCTATAAATTCTGCTTCAGTCTCAAGGTGGGGAAAAAAACAGATCTCCAGTCTCATCCAAAGATGACAAAGATTTTGTACAGCACATATGCTGTCTTACTTATTACAGCATATTTGCAAAAGCAAAAGGTTTTTATCCTTTCCTGTGAAACAGTATAAACCACAGTTTTCATTTGTTATTCTCATCACCAGAATAAAGAGATACTCCCCAGCCCTCCTGATAAAGCTTGCCTCCCCATGCATCCAGGAATGCAATGGTGATGAATCAAAAAAAGAAATCTGTCTAGCCCACATAGCAGAATGGAAAGGAGCTTCAGATCCCTGCACAGTCTCCGGTTGTTGTAGTTCAGCCCCGATCAGGACCAGACTATGCAGTCTCTCTCTCACTCCCCCCACCCTCCAAGAGAACAGGGGGTGATAAGAAAAAAGGCTCAAGGTTTGAGATAAGGACAGGGAGAAAAATCCTTAAAGTTACCATTACGGGCAAAACAGACTCAACTTGGGGAAAACTATTCATTTATCACTAAAACTAGCAAGATAATGAGACAGAGAACAAGATAACCTCCCCCCACCCCTCCCTCTTCCCGAGCTTAACATTATCTCTACTACCCTCCCCCGCAAGCGGCACAGGGGGGAAGAGGGAATGGGGGTTGCGGTCAGTTCATCATGCGTTGTTTCACGCCGCTGCTTCATAGTCGGGGGAAGAACTCCTCACATTCCTCCCCTGCTCTGTTGTGGGGTCCCACCCATGCACCACAGTCCTTCGTGAAACTGCTCCGGCATGGGTCATCTCTTCCACAGGGTGCAGTCCCTCCAGAAAGGCTGCCCTAGCGGGCCCTCCACAGGCCACAGCTGCATTCAGGCATCCACCTCCCCCAGTGTGGGGTCCTTCGCAGGGCTCCAGGTGGATCTCTGCTCCTCCGTGGACCTCCATGGGCTGCAGGGGGACAACCTGCTCCACCATGGTCATCACCACAGGCTGCAGAGGAATCTTGGCCAGAAGCCTCATTACTCCTCCCTCTCCTTCTTCACTGACCTTGGCGTCTGCAGCTGTTTCTCTCACAAGAAAAGTTCTTCACAACAGGCTGGCAGAAGCCTCTCAGAATCTCTTCACATCATCCATCTCCTTTCCACTTCTTGCAGCCAGGCCGGGCTGGGTTGGGCCCAGTCGGCTGCCTGGCGAGAGGCCAGAGGGTGAGGCCTGCAAGGCCCATAAGGCCTGCTCCTCCCCCTCTGGGCCTCTGCCCCAGCTCAGCTTCTTCACATCTTCTCTTCTCTTTTTTTTTTTTCTTTTTTTCTGTTTTCCCCTTCTTAAATACGTTATCACAGAGGTGTTATCACAGAACATTCTGCTACCAATTGGCCCAGCCTTGGCCAGCCGCGGGTCCGCCCCAGGCCCGGCCGAGTCCACTGAACAAAGGGGAGCAACTTCTAGCAGTTTCCTACAGAAGCTTAGGCCCCCCCTCACTAAACAAAGAACAAGTAGAATTTCACTGTACTCTAAATAGTAATATCAACAATGTGTACTTTATATGAAGCCTGAAATATTCTTTATCATAAATAGTGAAAGCTTAAAGTCATCATTTTTAATAACAAAGCCTAATCCTAATTTTGCATTTGGAGAATATAACAGAAATTTGTAAACTATTGATAATACTAAAACAAGTAATTTTTTTTTGTGTGGATTGAGGAATTTATTGACAAACACACAGAACAGAATTATTTAACTTTACATGAATTACAGCATTGTTGTGGACTGGCAAATACAGTGATACTACTCAACTATCTTAATGGCAGACAGAAGCTTCAGTAAATCAGATCATACTGCATATTTCTGAAATTAGTACATACATTATTAGGCACTTGCATATTGTGCCATTAGGGTCTATAAAAAAAAACTGAATTCCCTTTTTCCATTTGGAAAAACTTCTGATATTTTAGCATTTGTAAAATGGAGGTTTCAGTGGTGTGTGAAACTCCAATATGTAACTGGAAATACTTAAATAGTTAACTATTACTTTTAGAAAATTTCAAGCAATTCAGTCTATTTTGTAATTAGTTCTTATATTTCCTCATGAAGTGAACATCTGAGTATCTCTTTAAGTAGGTCTTTCAAAAAATAGTTTTTAAATGATTATTAAAATTATTTTTAATTGTTATTTTTGCCAAAGCTTTGTTTTTCATTTAAAAATGTGCTTCAAGAAAATACCAATGATCTTCACTGAAATTGCTAAAGAGATTTATTCTTAGCCTGAGGGAACTTGCAATACAGTTGTATTCCAATTCCTACAAACAAGCTGTAAAAACAGGTTTGTTGTTTTTTTTTCATCCTGTGTTCATCACCAGGGTTTCTTAGTGACTCCACTGTGGCATTTACGGTAACAAAAATTACTCAAGCTTTACAAAATATTTATAAGGTGACTTCTGTTGGAGGCTTTCTGGTATTATAAAGTACTTTAATTTCTAGGTTAGGTAATATGATGAACAATTTGCCACCAGTTTGCACTGCTGAAACACCTTGCAGAGACTGTTTACAAGACCAGAAAGAGAAAAGTAGAGGAATACTTAGGTAATATAATAAGTTTTCCTTTTTTTTTCCATTAAGCTTGTTATTTACAAATATAACTTTTGACCTATCCTCATCTTTAAGAACATGTCTGGAAAAGATGACTAGAAAAGGGGTAACATAACCCCCATTTTTAAAAAGGGGAACAAGGAGGACCCAGGGAGCTACAGGCTGGTAAGCCTCACCTCTGTGCCTGGCAAGGTCATGGAGCAGATTCTCCTGGCAACCATAGTAAGACACATGGAATATAAGGAGGTGACTGGTGACAGCCAACATGGCTTCATGAAGGGCAGATTGTGCCTGAATAATTTCGTGGCCTTCTATGACAGGGTTACAGCATCAGTGGACAAGGGACGAGTAACTGATGTTATCAACCTAGACTTGTGTAAAGCACTTGACACTGTCTTGCACGACATTCTTGTCTCTAAACTAGAGAGGCATGGATTTGATGGACGGACCACTCAGTGGATAAGGAATTGGCTGGATAGCAGCACTCAGAGAGTTGTGGTCAGTGGCTCAAGTGCTGAGTGGCATTCCTCACGGGTTGGTATTGGATCCGGCCCTGTTCAACATCTTTGTCAGCAACATGAACAGTAGAATAGAGTGCACCCTAAGCAAGTTTGCTGATGACACCAAGCTGCGTGGTGTTATCAATACACTGGAGGGAAGGGATGCCATCCAGAGGGACCTGGACAGGCTGGAGAGGTGGGCTCTTGCGAACCTCATGAAGCTCAACAAGGCCAAGTACAAGGTCCTGCACATGGATCGGGGCAATGCCAGGCACAAATACAGGCTGGGTGGAGAATGGATTGAGAGCAGCCCTGAAATGAAGGACTTGGGAGTGCTGGTGGACAAGAAGCTCAACATGAGCCAGCAATGTGCACTTGCAGCCCAGAAAGCCAACCCCATCCTGGGCTGCATCAAAAGGAGCGTGGCCAGCAGGTCGAGGGAGGTGATTCTGCCCCTCTACTCTGCTCTGGTGAGACCCCATCTGAAGTACTGCGTCCATTTCTGGAGCTTCCAATATAAGAAGGCCGTAAACATGTTGGAGCAAGTCCAGAGGAGGGCCACAAAGATGATAAGAGTGCTGGAGCACCTCTCCTATGAGGATAGGCTGAGAAAGTTGGGGTTGTTCAGTCTGGAGAAGAGACTGCTCTGGAGAGATCTTATAGTAGTCTTCCAGTCCTTAAATGGGGCTTGTAAGAAAGACAGAGACAAACTTTTTAGCAGGGCCTGTTGAGATAGGACAAAGAGTAATGGTTTTAAACTGAAAGAGGGTAGATTCAGACTAGATATTAGGAAAAAAAAAATTTACAATGAGAACGCTGGAACAGGCTGACCAGAGAGGTGGTTGATGCCCCATCCCTGGAAACATTCAAGGCCAAGTTGGATGGGGCTCTCAGAAACCTGATCTAGTTGAAGCTGTCTCCAGTCCTTGCAGGGGGGTTGGACTAGATGACCTTTAAAGGTCCCATCCAACCCTAATGATTCTATAATTCTATACCTATCAGTCAGCCATTAATTTGGCAGGAGCTAAGGTGCAAGAAGGATCTGGTCCTTGCTATTAGAATAGCAAGATTTTCCAAAAGGAGGTTCCATTCTTTTTTCAGATTGAGTGTGGGTTTTGTGTTTGAGGGGTTTTTAGGTGTTGTGTTTTTTTTTTTTCCTTTTCCAGTAGCCTTTAAGATACGGCCTTTTGACAGTACAGCTTAATGTTTTGTTAGCACAACATAGTCATTCATCTAGCTGATTTACAGTAACTGAATAGTCACTAATGTTATTGTCCTAAGGTTTATGAATAGCTTACTCAAAATATAATAATCCATTACATACGTATTTGTGTACACATTCAAGTTTTTCAACAACTTTTTATTAATATCGACTCAATTATGACAATATCACTGGCACTTTTTTTTTTCAATTAGGACACAAAGTTCTACAACTCTGAATAAAAGCAGAACTTTAACATTGTGTCTACTGGTAATCACACTGTCTTGAGGTGTTTTCAACCACTATGTCTGTAATTTGTCCTTAGAAAACCAGGAAGATTGCTCAGAAATTCTCTGGAAACAAACCAAACATTCTCAGGCTGTATTCTGGTTTTGGGAGTGTTTCATGTGTCTCAGATGTCCATTTAACAAGCACAGAAAAGGGAACTCTATGACAGATCAATGCTTCATTAGTCAGCTTTGTGGCTCGTGGTACCAACTACTTTTTTTTCATGATGGGCCAATAGACACAAGTTTAAAGCCTCTAAATCTTTGATAGCCATATAATTTGAAGTTAATTACTGTGACATGGAGAAACCAGCGTGGTTCAAAGCTTTTTCTGCTAAGCTTTTTCCTGCTGAAACATTTCTGTTCTGGCAAAGCTGGAACTAGCACACACATGTTATTTGTAAGTTATTTTCAGTTTTCTAAGATTCAGTATGAACTTTCTGATCAGTGACATATAAAGCAAAGCAGAAATATGGAAGAATCTGGAAAATACATATTTCAATTTAGAATAAATTATTTCAGTACAAGTCTATTTTGAAAAAGTTTCAATGTTTTTTTTTTTTTTTTGCAGCCCAGGGTAAAAAACATACTTCAAAACCTCAAAACTTGCTGGGAAACTTCTTATGCTCACCCTGCAAGTTGCCCCAAATCAACAGAAATTACTATAAAGAATGGAACAAATCAAGTATCATTTTAAAAATTATTTATTTATTTTCATACATTCAAGGAATCTGATAACAGTAAACTATTTTTTACACCTTCTAAACAGTGACACTCACACATGCTACAAAATATTAGTGTGGATCAACTTTGTTCCAAGTTCTGTAAATGAATAATTACAAAAATAAAGAAAATTAGAAATGTATCTGATTTGCAAACTATGTATAGCCTTGCATTGTCCATTAACAGCTATATGTACAGTTGACAATAAATAAACACATAACCATATTTATTTCCAGAGTCTGGAATTATCTTCCACCTATGACATTGGTAAGTAACACATTACACTGAATGGCAAATAGACGACTGTAAAAACATAGTCTTTGTATTAAAAGGATGATGTATTAGAGCTAATGATAATAGCAAATAATTTCAGGCTTTTCACAAAATTTGTCCATTATCTGATACACTCTATTTCAGATGCTGCTTTGGTATAGTTATTTAATGTTCTTCCTATCTTATCTACTATGCAGGTATAGATAATAAGCATTAGAAGACAGAGGCTAGTACTATTCATGGGTGGACAGATTTTTATATAGTAATAATAGTAATATAGATCAACTATAAGGGAATACATAAAATTCAATTTTAATGGCCTGAGTGAAGGATTTTCATAGGATTCTAATAACGCTCAACTCCTCCTACTGAAAACAGAGAGTCACCACTGTAAGATGCCTCCATTTTTAGGGGAGCTTCTGGCATGTCTTCTGGCATCACTCTCTCTTTCCACTGACTATGGAGCTGGACAAGTCAAAGAAGAACCTCATCCAGTTTCTTACATACATTTCTTAAATCCGATTTAGAATATTTTTCCTGGAACAGAGTTGGAGTGCAGTGTGACCCTTCATATGGCTACAAATATTTCTATTACCAATAACATTCTTATTCTCTGTGTGTGCGCGCATTTATAATTCCTTTATATATATATATATATGTAACACAAATGTTACAAAAATGTAACATTGTTTAATTTTTAATTTTTATTATTAATTTTTTGGTAATATATAAATATGTATTTATTTTTTTCTATTTATTCTCCCACTTTTTTCTTAAATACATCCATTACTATTTTCTCTTTACCTACAGTTTCTGACAGTATAAAATCATTTTACTTTCTGGTGACTTTTGAAGTATAAAATCCAATACTATTTTTTACAAATCATTCTCATATTCAGCTGTACTAACATTTTGATCTAGATCAAATATTAGAAGTAGGTTTTCTCTAACTTCCTGAGAGAATCTGATTTTATTTTTTTTTACCATGGTAGGTGACTAAATAGTTGAAAGACTTAACTATATTAAGATACTATTAACACATTAATTCATATGATGATTTAGAAGTCTATTCCACATCCAAAAAAAAGTGCTAGTTCACAGAGGCTGGAAACAAAACCATAGCATAAAGAAGAAAATCTCCCTGAGTTAAGCCTGATATCTCCTACAAAACTCTCCGCAGAAAAAACTGAGCTGAAAATGGAACCAATGTACTATTGGACAAGTAAATATGGACTGCCAGCACTGTTTTTACTTAAACTTTATTTGAAGTTATATTCTTTTGCTGTAAAAATCTAAGATTTATTTTTCATTATTTTTTATGGTTTTAATCTCTGTTAATTCAAGTAAGCTTTGAGTGTTTTCAGTTATTCAATTATACTGAGAGAATCCTCAGTTAATAAAAGTTTAATACAATTTAAGCTTCCCAAGACCATTAAATCTCAAACTCATAATGCTATCAAATGTGCATGTCACTGGAGGAGATTTGGAATTTAATCTTCAAGCATTCTGCAATTATAATGAATGCAAATCTCTGTAGGAATAAAAGAGAACTCAGAATCAGGTACAGAGTATTTTAAGTGAGAATGACCAAACTTTATCTCTATTTCGCACCTTTAGCACTACTGAAATATTGCAAAAAACTAAATGATAATTACGTAACTTTTGGGCACTTGTTTCTAATAGTTATTGTTACTGAATATTCATAATTGTACTGCTATACAGATATGTTAAATGCATTCTCTTGGAGTAAAGTCAGTGAACACTAGCTACCCTTAGCACTGAGCATTCCTTCTCTAGCTGAGTTATATTTAAGCACTATTTTGTTCTGTGTAGTCTATATCTAGGCTGACTCTCACTAACCTCAGTAACTGACCAGACATCTTTAAGTAGCAAGTACTTACGTAATTTCACAATTTAAAAGGGATTTAACAACAATACAAGGCCTTTGGTGATTTAATCATTAAAAGTCGACAGATTTTTTTTTGATACTGTAAGATTTGCGTGCAGCTGATTCACTTTTTAACAGAAAGAATAACTTTCCTTACTACACCTTGAAGAATGTTGTTGGATGCAAACATCAAAACAGCAAGATGCCATTTAAAATACTTTTTACTGTGGAATTACATAAAGTTTGGGATGCCTGGAAGATTTTTTACATAAGCTTAAGTTTATAAAATGTATTGCTGTGCCTTACTTTTTAATGTATTAAATGTGTCTAATGATATCCCCACTACATACCATCAGTTGACTTCATTCTCTCTAATCAAAGTAGAAAGGAATGAAGTAGTTAATTAAATTTGTTATTAATTTTTCCCTGATATATAAATATGTATTTCTTATATAAAGGAATATCATCATCTAAATTCCAAAGCACCTTAAAATGCATTAAATTTTTGTCTACATATGTACAGTAAAATTTCATTTGGAAGAACTGAGAAATTCAATTATCAACTGATAATTAAAACTAATGAGGATTTTAAATCTTATCCAATCCCTTGAGTAACTTGATCAGCTAGGCTGAACACACCTTGAGGGGCTGAAACTGTCCCACAGAAATTACTGCATCATAGAAGTTTTTAGATTGATTATTGCACTTGTAAGTAAGCCTGAGCGAATATTTTTCCTCTAACCTCAACATTTTCATGCTGGTTTGCTTCAGCCATATTTTTGTTTAGCATTTGCTGTGATGCCATTCTGAAGTGCCTAAATTTGCCTGTAGTCTGCATGTAGAATTAACGTATATAATAAAGAATTCAGATTTACTTTACGTAGTAGAGTTTGCCTAGCTTCTAAATGCTTAAGTGGTTTTCTTTTAATTTAGTCTTAAGTCATAAGCTCATAAGCTTTTTATTATAATAATATTACAGTATTACATTATAATTATATTACATAATAATATATTATACTACGTAATTATAATATTATATAATACTATAGTATAGAAATATAATGTTTCAAACTGTTATTACAGTCTAGTCAGTGTGAATTGGTGAAGTAAGAGTATAAAATTCTTGGGTTTTTTTTTTATATTTAGTGTGTTAGCATAAGGTCCATACCTTTCAATGCTTATATTTTTGCAGCAAATAAAGAATCTGTGATGTTTCTGCGGGTGTTTCACTACTGATTGTGGAAATCACTGCATTAAGAGAGATAACAGATAACTGAGTCTGATAGGTCTTTGACTTCAACTTTCAGAACTATTAGACTGAAAATGAGATTATCGAAATAACAGATACAGCAAAACAGTATATTATGAGATTTTTCTGACCAGCTTATTCTCTAGATCTCTTACAAGTGAAAGACATACATAGACTCAGACTAATTAGGGAACCTTGTGACACTCGTAGGTTTTGGGATTTCCCTACAATGAAAATGAACTGATAATCTGGGGGGGTTGGGGTTTTTTTTTTGCTTTTTTTTTTTTGGTGGTTAGTAAATTAGTTAACTTATAGTGCTATCTACCTCACAGAAATATTTGTGGAACTGCAATATATTAGTTTTAACGGACTGAAATCATTCAGCTTACACTTTATTGTTACAGGCCTTCTAGTTGTTCAGTTTTCTATGATTTCTGAGAATTTACTAAACACAGAAATTAATATAATGGTGAACATCATAGTATTAAGCAAATTTACTCCTGCGTATACTCTGCTTATATCTAGGCCTTGTTTAAATTACTGGTGCAGTATTAACCTCAGTGTAATTTTGCACCTTTTTAGCATACATTCAAGCGTGGATGCACACATCTGAAAATGTACCTAGCTGAATATGAAATGTTTAATTGAAATATTGCCTTGAACAGTGATTCATTTCAATTCATTTCAACATAGTAGTGAGAAAAGAGTGAGCAACATTGTAGGGATTAATGCTATTGTTCTTTTTCCAGGTGAGACACATTTTAAAGAGATTGGTTGCATTACTTGTTTCAATAAATGCCCTACTGTGAAGAGCAGTGCTTGACAATAGCTCCAAGCACGAATCCAACTTGTTAATGTTGGCCTATTACCCTCCTTTCTGAGTGAAAGAAACTTTAGAAATAAGTATTCTTTGCATGAAATAATCTCCATTTAACATTACTCAATTATAAGTATTAATCTATGTGGATTTATATGATTCTGATAGACAACTTCCTGAAACAACAAGACAGGAAATTCTTTCAGAATCATCAGTATACTAATAAAGTTGTTTGTTATATTTATATATATATATATATATATCTATGTGTGTGTGTGTGTGTGTTTGTGTGTGTGCGCGCACGCCTATAATGTATGCAAATATGTGTGTATAAATATGTGTATATGTACACATACAAACACATGTATATGTTACTAAAGAATGGGACTTCATACTTTTGCTTTGCTGTTTTCTTTCATTGCTTTAATTTAAAATCAAAGTATGGCCTTGAAATATGGAATAATTTATGGCTGTGGTAGATATGACACTTCTAGAAACTGACAATGGAGGGTATTAACAGAAATTATTCACCATATTTATTACCATTCATGACTATTTCAATTTAAATAATACTTCAATAAGCAGAAAAAAAACGTCTGTCAATGTCAAATATTGATGGCTTCATATCTCATCTTGTATTTTTAAGTACAACTCCTGTTGTGAAGCATCAAAATTTTATGGTTGTTCCTCTGTGGAGAATGAGGTATTATATTACAAATTGCATTCTAATTTTAAGCTAGTTGTCCAGATCGTCATCTTTTTTAATGTTTTCTAATAATGATTTTCACTGATAGCAGACTAAACTGAATATATAACCAAATTTTATTTACAGTGAATTTTAATTTAGTTCAATTCAGTCTATACTAAATTTATGGCTTAAAGATTCTGTAGGGCTTTTTTTTTTTCTTTCATTCTGAGGAAGTGACCATCAATGGCATAACTCTCCACTTTTTTTGTATGGCAGTTTGGTCACTAACTTCATTGTAAACAAGATTGTGCCTACTTTGCAATACATTTACAGCTTGTAGTAGGCAGCAGAATTTGGCAGATAATGTAATTATTTATTACTTTTATTTTATTGTGATTGATTCTCACCACAGATACTCACCAGTGTTTTTAGTTTATTTTAAGTTTTTTTACATGCATGTAAGAGGTTGCCTACACTGCAGGGATATTTTTAAAAAACTCTCTCAGTGCACATAGGAATAAACTATTCCTTACTTTTCTGTCACTTCCAATAGATCTTTCCTGATTCCTGCTAGCCACTTGAAAATACTTTTTCTCTCCTGACCGCCTGCATTACTATCTCTAAAATTAGGATATGCAGACTTCACAGACATATTGTACTAGCCTTCAGATTCTCTAAAGCCTTGTGTTGGCAGCTCAGCACTTACCTGGGATGGCCTAGTAGGATAGCGGAAGGACAACACCTCTTTGGAAGGGATATGCCATGAAATTAAACACTTACTTGGAAATCACACTTAACAAAACCCAAGGCATAGCAAGTGACAATTCAAATATTTATATACAGCATTCAAAATCAAACAGACCAGTGATAAATCTTTAGAAAAGGACAGAGCTCAGGAAAAAAACCACAGTAATTACTTGGTTTATGCTAAGATGAAATCTGAAAGGCCACTGTTCCTGTCACTGCATTTGGTCGTCTTGAGAAAGATGTGTCTTTGATATAACCAATCAAAGACTCAATGAAGATTCACCTGTCCAAAACTAATTTTCTACAGTATAGGCTTCTTGTCTAAGGTTGCCACTTTAAGTGATCTTCGTCATCATGGAAGATAACGAGTGGCGAAGATAACGAGTGGCAAAGATAACGAGGTCACGAGTGGCGTCTCTCAGGAGTCCGTGTTGGGCCCGGCCCTGTTCAACATCTTTGTCGGAGACATGGACAGTAGGATAGAGTGCACCCTCAGCAAGTTCGCTGATGACACCAAGCTGTGTGGTGCCGTCGACACGCTGGAGGGGAGGGATGCCATCCAGAGGGACCTGGACAGGCTGGAGAGGTGGGCCTGTGCCAACCTCATGAAGTTCAACCAGGCCAAGTGCAAGGTCC
>JAAGAY010148592.1:0-13333 GCA_011801015.1 Ardeotis arabs | reverse complement strand
CAATGCGCCCTTGTGGCCCAGAAGGCCAACCGCATCCTGGGCTGCATCAAGAGGAGCATGGCCAGCAGGTCGAGGGAGGTGATTCTCCCCCTCTACTCTGCCCTGGTGAGACTCCACCTGGAGTACTGTGTCCAGTTCTGGAGCCCCCAACATAAGAAGGACATGGACCAGTTGGAGAAGGTCCAGAGGAGGGCCACAAAGATGATAAGAGGGCTGGAGCACTTTTCCTATGAGGACAGGCTGAGAGAGTTGGGGCTGTTCAGCCTGGAGAAGAGGAGGCTCCAGGGATACCTGATAGCAGTCTTCCAGTGCCTCAAGGGGGCCTACAAGAAAGATGGGTAGAGACTGTTCAGTAGGGCCCGTTGTGATAGGACGAGGGTTAATGGTTTTAAAATAGAGGGAGGTAGATTTAGATTGGATATTAGGAAAAAATTTTTCACGATGAGAGTTGTAGAACAGTGGAACAGGTTGCCCAGAGAGGTGGTGGAAGCCCCATCCCTGGAAACATTCAAGGCCAGGTTGGATGAGGCTCTGATCTAGTGGGGGATGTCCCTGCTCCTTGCAGGGGGGTTGGACTAGATGACCTTTGAAGGTCCTTTCCAACCCTAACCATTCTATGATTCTATGATTCTATATTTGGCTAATAAAACTGGCTAATAACAGCAGGTTATGAAAAGTTATAAAAAATTTGCTATACACTTTTTTACTTTAAAAATGTAAGATTGCTTGACACCATTCTATGATTCTATGATTCTATGATTCTATGATAAATAGGCACTTTTAGAATCTCATCTTAAAATACAAATCTAAAATATGCAGATTAATTCTGCCCTTGTAATGATTTTTTTTTTGTTTTCCATTGACTACAAATGCATCCTAGAGCAATTTATTCAGATGCATGTGTGCATATTGTATACATTTCTAAAAAATTAATTCCATGCAACAAATCTGCATGTCCAATGTCTCAGATTTATTTCACTGATCTATTTTCAGTTGAAAAGTACTTGTTCTTATACAGTCTCTTCTGGAATCTTCCAGGGATATAATTTAGAACAATTTCTTCCTTAAATCCTAAGTAATTCTAAATCTATCAGAAGTTAATTATAATTTGTCTTAATATGGACCTACTTTACATAATACAAGAAACATAGAACAGCTAAAGTTGGAAGTGACCTCAAAAGATCATCTGGTCCAACTTTTCATTGGAAAGAGAGCCTAGATGAGATTATCTAGCACCCTGTCCAATTGCATCTTGAAAACTTCCAGCAATGGAGACTTTACCACATCCCTGGGGATATTGTTCCAGTGATTGATTGTTCTCACTGTAAAAAAAAAATATTTTTTTTTATACTGAGATGAAACATCTCCTTGTGCAATTTGTACCTCTTGCCCCTTGTCTTCTCCGTGTACTCCTTGTGAAGAGAGATCCTTTGTCCTTTTTTGTATCTGCCCTTTACATACTGGAACATGTGTTTAGGTCCTCATGAACCTTCTCTTCTCCAAGAAGAAAAGGCATTCAGTTTTTCTTCATAGGTCAGGTTCTCGTGCCCTTTGACCATCTTCATGGCCTTCCTTTGGACCCTCTCCAGTCTGTCTGCATCTCTCTTGAATTGTGGGGACCAGAACTAGACACAGTACTCCGGGTGCAGTCTGTCCCACTGAGTAGAGTGGGATGACCACATCTGTATCTCTGCTAGAAATGCCCCTGCAGATGCAGCCCAGTATCTGATTTGCCTTTGTTGCTGCAGGAGCCCATTGCTGATTAATGTTCAGCTTGTTGTCCACCAGGACCCTCAGGTTCTTTTCAGCAAGGCTGCTTCCCACCCACAAGGATCTTAACCTGTACTGAGCTTTTTGGTTATTCCAGCCCAGGTGCAGGGAGACTTGTCTTTGTTAAACTTCATAAAGTTCTTGCTAGCCCACTCTTCCAGACTGTCCAAGTCTCTCTATAAGATGACTCTCCTTTCAAATGTGTCCACCTCATCACCCCGTTTAGTATTGTCAGCAAAGCTCATGAGGATGCTTTCAATCCCATCATCCAGATCATTTATGAAGATGTTGAACAGCATGGGGCGCAGTTTCGATATCTGAGGGACCTCATTTGTGAAAGGCTGCCAGTTTGAGTAAAAACCACTGACCACCACCCTCTGAGTGTGACCTGTTAGACAGTTTCCTATCAATCTCGCAGACCACCTGTTCAGTCTGTATCTTGCCAGTTTGCCCCAGAGAAGGCTGTGGGAAACAGTGTCAAATACTTTTTTTTGAAGTTCAAGTAAACAACATCCACTGCTCTCCCCATCTCAACAGAAAATGTCATTTTCTTGTAGATGATAATCAAGTTACTATGGCATGATTTACCCTTTGATAAAACCATGCTGGCTTTTCCCAACCACCTGTTTCATTTAGTTTGTAATAGTTTCTAGGAGTTCTTGTTCCATTACTTTCCCAGGCATTAGAGTAAGACTAACAGGTCTGTACTTTCCTATGTCCCCTTTTGGGCCCTTCTTGTAGTTACAGGTGACACTTGTTCTCTTCCAGTCATCAGGGATATCCCCTGATCTCCATCACTTTTCAAAGATTATAAACAGTGGCCTTGCAACAATGTCAGTCATTTCTCTTAACACCCTGGGGTGGATTCCATCCAAGTCCATAGATTTATGTAGGTTGAGCCCTTGCAAGAGGCTGTAGATCAGCCCTTCCTCCACTACTGGTAGGTTGACATATGCATTGTCATAGGGACTTGATCCTGTGATGGTAAACACAGAGGCAAAGAAGGTATTGAGAATCTCTCCCTTGTCAGCATTAGTTAACTAGTTTATCAATGGGCCTATGTCACATTCCTATTTCGGATGAGAGGAAGGTCCCCTTGCGTTCTAGCTGACCTCAGACGAGTCTGGGAAGCTAGGGGTGGCTAGACCAACCTCTCACACACTGGAGCATGGTTTTGCTCGTATTCTTGGGAACAGAATTAAGACTCAAAACGGAGTCAAGCATCAGGTAGCTTTATTAGCCCGACAAGAAGTTTGTAAATGCAAGAGAAAAGAGAGAAAGAAAAGAAAGAAGGAAAAGAGTTTCAGTTGTAATAGCTATCACCATGGAGCTGTGGCGTCCCGACAATCCAGTTCACTTGATGGGGGAACGATCTGTCTGATGTTGGTCATTTTGATGTTGATTCCATGGATGTTAGTTCTGTCGATGTGTATTCTGTCGATGTGGATTCCGTCGATGTGTACTCCCCTTTTATGTTCGTGTACTCATTGTATTCCAAGAGCTGGTTTTCCTAGCTGCACCCCTCACTTGGTGGTGATATGTATGCCCATTACCAGGTGATATATATGCCCATTACCAGGTGATATGCATGCCCATTATCGTCTCTGGGCACATGCTGGGGTGGGGTAGGGCTAAATTTCTCAGAATCAGCTCTGCGTTCAGGTTCGCAGGACAACAGGAGTTGACTTGCAAGATAACAGGAAGCCATTGTTCCAGTGGTGGTTTGATGTTTTGACAATGTTGAGACAAATATTCGACACAGTCTTTTACAGCCTACATCTGCCTTTTGCTTCTTCTTATTGCTCACGTATCCAAAGAACTTTCTTCTTCTTGACATCTTTCTTGGCCAATTTCAGGGTTATATGGTTAATTCTGGATAGCACTCTAGTCCTCTTCTGTTTTGCAATATCTCAAAAACTTGCATCATCATGACATTCTGTTAGCAAGTTCTGGATTATTTTCAACATAATGAATTAAAATATTAACAACTGGAGGACTAGTCTACTAACACTGTCCCAAAACTGATTCCCATTGCATCAAAACCAGTTGTCATCTTTTCCAGCTCTCCTTCTAGTAAGATTTCATAATTTATAATATGTAGGCTTTATTTTCTGTAATTTTGTCTAGTTAATAACACTTTTTTATTGCAGTAAAAGAAAGATTCATTCAGTTTTGTACATACAAAACTATTTTCTTTTTTTTTTCTGGTCTTCCAATAGCCACCATCTGCATTCTTCCATGTTTGAGGAAAAAGAAAAAAATCACACAAACAAATGGTCAAGGTAGTGAAAATGAAAGCAGTGCAACTTTTTCATTGATCATGCACATGTATTCAATGACTACACCATCAAGCTTTTAGAAGTATTTAATGCATGTGAGTGGTCAGAAGGAGACACAACATGTTCTTGCTGCCAGTCTAAACTAACCAAACAAGTACTGCAAATAAATTCACGGAAGAAAAATTACCCGTGCAGAGCAACTTCCTAAGTGACTGACATGTGGAAGAAAGCTACTAGCATATAGCACCACCAACGTTATTAATCTGAACGACAAGTAAGAAAAGAAACGATAACAATAGATGCTGACAGTGCACACCATAAGCAGTGAATCAATTTACCTTGACTCTGACAGTTTAGAAAGGACATTCATCTAATCACATGGTTAAAGATTTCCATTATCTGCATACAAAAGTGGGGCAGTATAGCTTTTTTTGTTTTCCTTTTTTTCATGTTAAGAGTGTATTTTTCTCTTCTTTATCTCTTTCTTTCTTTCTTTCTCTTTCTTTCTTTTTCTCCCTCTCTTTTTATTTAATTTCCTTCATTCCTCTCTTCCTTCCTTTCCTTCCTTCCTTCCTTCCTCTCTTCCTCTCTTCCTCCCTCCCTCCTTCCTTCCCCTTCCCCTTCACCTTCCCTTTCCCCTTCCTCTTTGCCTTCCTTTCTCTTCTCTTTCTTTTCACAGAATCACATGAGAGACTTCCAGAGGTCATCTTGGTCAACCCACTTGCACAAAGAAAGGTCATCTAGAGGTCGTTGCTCAGCATCACATCCGGATGGCTTTTGAAGATCTCCAGAGGCAGAAAATCCGTAATCTCCCTGAGCAATCTGTGCCAGTGCTAGGTCACCCTCAGAGTAAAAATGTGTTCCCTGATGTTCAGATGGAACCTCCTGTGTTTCAGTTTGTTCCCATTGCCTCTGGTCCTCTTTTTATCTCCTCTTCTACCCCCCCCCCCCCCCCCCTTTCCTGCCCATCTTTTTTTTTTCTCAGTCTTTTTCTCTCTTGCTTATTTGGACTTTCTGATGTATTTTTTTTTTAAAGATTTTTAGAATAATTTCACTATCTTGGGTTAATTATTAAAGGTTTTTTTCCAGTTTTGACAACTTTCTGGAAAAACACACAGTAAAAAATATATTAATGATGAGTACCATCATCTCCATCATATCATCATCACCATGAGAGAGGGAGATTCCAGAGAATGAGAGCACTGTATCACAAAATGTTTAATTCATGCAGTGTGATGACCAAAATACTTTACTCAAAATTGCAAAATCACACATTCCCCTAAAAATCTAACTTGGACCATCCTTGAGTATGGTTGCTACTTTTTTACAGCACTCTCCTGGGAGGGGGAAGAGATTTATTTGTGTTTAAGAAACCAAACTTCCTAGCTCCAGAGTGAGTACTGTCATTCTAAAGGTATTATATAAAAACTAGATGATGGCCCAACCAACTCCTCTAGCTGTGCTTTAAAACAAGGGCAAAATTTATGGCCTATAGCAGGCTCTAGGTTGCAAATTATAGTAAAACCTTAGTCAGGATTTCAGGTACTTTGTTTCCAGTGCTTTAGGTAGGAAATTTATGCAGAAAATGTGTTCATCCTTGTTCTAGAAGGGCACAAGGGTCTTGTGCTGCAGTTTCTACCCTGTATGTGTTTGAGGAAGTGTAACAAACATTGTTAGTGGACACCAGGTGATAACCTGTACTTCCTGGTTTTTTTCTTTCTTGTAATAGAATATTACAATTTTTAGGCTACTTACATATTTAAATACGTTCTGTTTTGTTTTTAAAGGAAATTATCGAGAGAACTCCAGTAGACTCCCTCACTGCAAGTATCATTCTGCTTTCCCTGTGAATTGATCTCCCTTAAATAAACCAGTAACCCTTGTCTGAACTTCCTGCATTACCCAGTCTTGAAAGAATACTTAGACCTAAATCGTGTTTGTCTCTAAAATACTCATTCTGGGACGATATTTTCAAAACATAGTTACTATGTTACATTCTTTTTTAATTATAGTCTGCTCTTGAAATTAATCATAAGGAAAATAATATTTTACCAGTAGAGGGAGATATAATACTAGCAAAATATTTTTCTTTTACATGATTTATTACATGCTAGAGGAAGAATTTTTTTATTAAGATTTCTTTTTGTTAATTGACCACAGCTAGACAAATATTTCCAGGGTATAAGGATCCAAATGACAATGCTAATGGCATATGTATAGCCTAAAGTATTTCCTGGAGACTAACTGAAATTGCTTATAAAAATTTAATCAGATCTACTAGGATAAAGATTAGATCCTTTGTCTCTAATTGTCTACATGCATTAAAATAACAGTGCATATATAAACCATGTGAAGTAGTCCATATTGTTTCAGAATAGGAGCTTGGAAAAATTGTATTCCAGTAAAATCATATCAATCTTATTTCCACTGCACTTAGAAAATTACATTGAACTATTTGTAGTTTTTATAGTCTAAGCACAGGCTCTGCCTTTCAATAAACTGAGATAGGCATGTGCAGAAAAAAAACATCAAGCTTATACTCCACTTAAACTCCAGATGAGCTACCTCGCCCCCAAAGGTTTTTATTTACCCTTATTAATTAGGGAGTGAAACAGTTTCTTGACTCCTAATTTAGAGTAGTTTTATAATATAACATTTTGTGGATCTTAATAATTCTGTTCCTTTCCTCCCCACCTTTTTAGCTTGTTAGTTTGCTATATCTCTGCAACAGACTTGCTTTTCTGCAATAAATGATACCACACAGCCTCAGGAACAATAATGACACAAATGACATCCCTAATTATTGCTGTAAAAATACAAACCAGCAACATCTATCCCTTAAGTAGAGAAAGGATTACATTCACTAATGTGTTCAAGTACAATCTTACTGTCTACAGTACTAGAAGGGCTACATAAATATTCTCATGGGACTATATTTTAAAAGCTTAGATTGTGTGCTCCATGGATTGCCATATGGACTTCAAATGAACTCTTTATGCAAATATGGTAGAACTGGCACCATTATTTATTCTTTCTCTTATCTCCCTTCTCCCCCTCTTTCTAAAATAATGTATGTTATTTAAATGATATCAGAAGGGTGAAGACTTAGAGGAAATTTATTTACATTTTTTTAATGAGAACTTCTCTAAAAATTAGCATAACAACAATGGCAGTGTTACGATTCCTATTCTTCCTATAATACTATTTATGAAAACATTAACTTCCAAAAGCAGAGAAAGATATTTTACTTTCTTTGCTAACTTATACATATCAGCATGACACATATAACTTCTTTGTTCTTCATTCTCATCCAGTCTTTTCTGCTATTACGCATTTAAATAGATATGGCTTTAAATTCAGTGTATATGGTTTTTTGTTTTTTTTTTTTTTAACGGGAATTCTGCAATTAACTCTGTAGAATCCTTATAGTATGACAGCAAAACAACCCATAAGGTGCCATACACATTAAAAGAAACTGTTCACTTCTGTGACCTTTCAGCTTTAAAGGCATCATGCTTTACCTGAAACAAACTTTTCTATACTAGCTAGTAGCTGATAAAAAGTATTGTTTTACAGTCTGTGTTTCCTGGAATAGAGAAGATTTTTTTGGGTAGCTGTTTTCACTATTAAATCAACACAGAAAATCAAAAGCAGCAGAACTGATGGATCTTTCAATAATTTGGCACATTACCTGCCTATTCTATGTCAGTATCTCAGGGAGAAGTAGAAGATAAAATTAAAAAAACAATGTACAATATTTTATGGGATTCAGGTTGTTTCATTTGGTTTGTTTTTTTTTTAATATTAGATAACAATAGCAACAAAAATACTTCTGATGTGAGCTATTCTTATCTTTATATCAACATAACAGTTTTGATCATCATCTTGAGTACATTTGAGTAAATACATTTTGGAGCTTGGAAGCAAAACTAAAATATTGCCCAAATTATTCCTGCTACTAAGGATGTTCACAATAAGATAAATTATATAATCAGAGATGTACATTAGAAAAAAACCTATTAACTAACTGAAAGGAGACTTGCTAATAATTACATTGTATAAGATAAATTAACATATATTTTATTTGTTTGCACAGTTTATCTATCACTGACAAACAGATTACACAAAAATACTGTTCACTTAGCAGCTGATTTGATTAAAACTGTAAATACTGCATCTAAGCATTGCTGAAGAGTAACCTTTGTTGCTTAGTAACACCACAAAAAATCCAAGTGGTGACATAGAAAACTAGAACCCTGCTGACTATTAATCACTGAATTTGCTATGCTTATGAACATTTTGCTTAGTTTGGTTTAGTATATTTTATTAGTTTTAATATTTTCTAAAAAAAATTGCCATCAGCATTATCACGGTCATTTTTTTTTTGCATTAATCAGCATATATTTTTATTAGATCTTGTATAATAGAGTGCAGTGTGTTTTTACTAATACATGAAAAACAGCGTTCTGGTATATAATAATAATGAAAAGTAAAGAGCTTTGTCTTCCTGTACAGAACATGGAAAAGAGAAAAATTTTTATCAAACATATAGATCCTTATTAGGGAGTAATAGGTAAAAAGAGTTGTGCTTCTAGTATCATGGTTTTATTTACAATCTGGCCAACATCTGGCACATAAAATTTAACGGTTTTGGTTCTCTAGTGTTGTATAGTTTATCAGAAGATGTCCAAGATATAAAGGTAAAAATCTTACAAAGGATTTTGAAATTAGAATTTGGAAGGAATTTGAATTATTTGAATGGTGGCTTTAAAAATAGGTCCCTCACTTGTTATCTCGTGATATTTCTTGCTAACTTACTAGGTTTTCAGCAGTTTAAATATTAGAGACTTGAGGGGCTTTGGTTTTTCACCTGACTGAGAAACTTGGGACTACATCAAAAGACTCAATTTCTTTCAGGTATTGGAAATTAAAATGTAACAGAAGACTAACTTCAGGTGGAAAATGCATTACCATTTGGTTACTCTAACCATATGGAGAAGAAGTTTCAGAACCATAACCCTTTCCCCTTATGAATAAGTTGTTATGGCATTGTGAAAGAACACAGACTTAAATTAAGATAGTGCAGTCATACACTGATACACAACTTGAGTTGTGATTTCAGTTATAAAGACCTGTTTTCTGGAGTTTCTGACTTGATCCCAAAACTTTGCTCAGGGCTGTACAGTATTGCACAAGGTATACATATACAGAATAAGCTATTGGGGTTTTGTTTGAAAAAAAAGTCATACAGAAGAACCAGTACTATTCTTTATGAGTAAAATGCTGAGAAACATAGTTTCACTGTGACTCCAAACTATATATATAAAGATTTCCTAATATTTTTTTTTCATATTGCGCAAGGAAAAGAAAAAACAGAATAGTCACCATGATTGGTGGTATACAATGATGATGTGCAAATTGAAAACACTACATCTAAAATCAAAACAACACCTTTATGACAGAAGAGTGGGATAATCTCCCTGAGAGAACTCTGGAGAACCAAAACATGAAGTGTATCACACTGTATGTGAATAGATATGAAAAGTAATTGGAAAATACTGACATTTACAAAGAGAACAAAACTTGATCTACATTCCTCTGAACTTTTTTTTTAAATTAGATTATGCATACTTTTAGAACAAATTTTAAGGAAGAATTATTAAAGCCTCAGGGAACTAAATAAACATATGATGTGAGCTGACACAGGTGTATACAGCGTCAGATGACAATAACTTGCATTGTTTTGTTGCATTGAAGAGAAAATATTGGACTGCGGAGGAGTTGTGATTGGAATTTATTGAGGATAGGGAGCAATCTCAGTATCTCAATCTTCAATTCTGACCTTGGCTCAAAAGTTGAAGTAAGGTAATGAAATTAGATGATATCACAAAGTTGGCAGTCATTTTGAATAGAGAGGAGCAGTGAAATATTATACATAAATAAATGAATAGCCTTAGGGAGTGAAGTAATAGAATGAGAGGGAATTTATGAGAACAAAGTGAAAGTCCATTCATTTAAAGACTGAGAACAAGAATCTGTAATGCAGTCTTGGTCTTGGAAACAAGCTGGAATTTTCTCAGCTGGAAACAAGACATTAAAAGAAAAAATAAGCATTTGTATATTTATAAAGTATGTTTATAAGGATGCTAGTAAAGCAATAATGGAATAAAGCTGTGAAAAGGGCAACTATGGTCCCCCAAATCAGTAAGCAAGATGCTTCCAATTAAGCAGAAGTCTTAGTACCTTTGATGTGCAAGACATCAGTGAGACCTCATTTAGAGTCGGTGTACAAATTTAGTTACCCAAGGATCACAGGCTACTATGTAGAATTTGAAAAAGAAACTAGCAAAACATGATTCACATAGCAAAAGAAGATTCAGACATTGTGCCTATCCTCCCAAGTAAAACACACTAAGGGAAAGCTCCAGCAGTTGATCCCAGACTATCCACACTGCTTAGTTCCTTGATTCTAGTTTGGAATAGTCCAATTAACTTTTTCCAAGATAAAACTTCATTTTTCTGAAGATAATTCATTCTTGACCACTCTTAAAAGTCAGTATGGACAATACAGAGGCAGATACCACTTGATCTGCCCTACCTTTTTTTTCAAAAACTCTATCAGAAGGCTTCACGCCACAGTAGTAACAGCATTTATCCTCAGTTTTATACCATTAAAAAAAGTGACTATACTGTAGTCCCAGACTTTCTTAATGAAAAAAAAAAGAAATATAATTGCAATACTGTTTTCTAGAGTCACAACTGCAGCATATCAGGCCTAATGGAAATCCAAGGACAAATTTTGTGCAGCCAGTCTGCTCTAAAGTAAGCTTGCTCTAAATGTTGTCAGCATGCATCTCTCTGCTCTTCCTGACCAAAGCAAGAAGGATGATGCCCTGGAACTGATATGTTTAACAATATAGACACAAAATATATTTTCTCTCTAGTAATGCACCAGAGGACAAGCTTTATGAAAGGAAATATTTAACTCAAGGACAGCATGGGCACAAAAGCTTAAATATATGCATAGTCCTATATATACTGCAAATTAAAAACAATTATTTAATAATGACACAAGTTGAATTCTGAAGCAGCAGCCCAAAGAAAACCGTGACCTTAACAGAATTGCTTTTAGACACAATACAATGATTTTATGAAAACTGTTTTATGAGATGGTTGTCTACAATAGAAAGAGACATGACTAAAAAACAAAGAGAGTTGTTCTCAGGATTATGTTCATAAAGTGAAGCATATTCATGACTGAATAAAAAGCTTATAGTTTATGTCATGAAAATTCATATGATTCTGATTTTAAAGTGGCACTAGACTGCACAAACTAAAGATGAACTTTAGGCCTGGCCTTCCCAAAAGCTTGTTAATCTACTTAACTATCTACATGCTGAGCAACTCTTTCAGTGTGTTTATAGACTTTCTTCATTGTCAGTAGAGAAGAGTCCATCCAAAACTATTTTGGCACTTATTTCAGATTGCTTATCTCAGAGCCGCCTTCTGAAGAAACCTGTCTTTTTCTATGAATATAGACAGTAGTGTTGTCTAAATATTTAACATTTACATAAATATATAAGGTAAAGCATAATTAAAGAGTAAATGTTTTTGAAAGATACGTTTGAAAATCTATTAGTAGCAACTTCTCAGATGTCATTCTGTATGACTAAAAATATAGATATTAACCATGGATTTTTATATACTTCTTTTACTTCTTCTTTGTGTTCATCTTTATATATATATATATATATATATATGCCATTTAAAATTAAATTTTAAATTAACACTACCACAGGATAAATACCTTGAATGTGACCCCTGAAATCACTTTTCCCATCTTAAACTATTATTACTTAAACTTAAACTGCCCATCCAACTATTCTGTGTATTTTTAGTCTTCAAAATTTCAGGGCTCCAATAAACTGAAATTGGATCTCTTGAAGTAGTATTGGAGGAGAAAATGTAACTAATAAATTAAGTCTCTAGAATTCTTTCTTTTTTTAAATAGAAATTCTTTTGGGAGGAAGTTTTGCATTGACTGTCTGGAAGGGCAGGAATATCACAATGACTTCTGATTACATAAGACTATTCAATTCCATGCCAAAATGCAAACTGTTCAAAATACAGAGGATAAAATATTCCTTGTTGGCTGCAACATTTTTCCTCTCTCCCAGGAAAAGTGATCAGTCTTCTCAATTCTTGAATTTGCGAACCTATGTTAAAATGTTATTTATTCTTCCTTTTTTTTTTTTTTTTAATTCCCAGTATTTTGCATCTCTGTCATTTCTTACAAACATAAACATAGTTATATTGACCTTTCAGATGAAAGATCAACCATGATCAGAGTTCTGTCTAGGGGGATGAGAAGCAGAAAAGGTAGGAGAGATCACCAGCAAAGAACAAATATGGAACTATATTCAACAGCATTCTCTCTCTCAAGCTGTTGTAAACTGTGCTTCAGAGACTTAAAGAGCCAGAGGTGGTCACTTTGTACTTGTAGAATATTTTTTTTCTCAATTAAGTGTCTGAATACTGATAAGCACGCAGATTTCTATACTGTATTAGGCCAGGAATACAACTGCTGTGAGAGGAGCCACACAAACAACCCAATGGCATGACATGCAAATGCAATGATTTCCGTAACTCTTGTCCTAGACCTGAGTTACTTGCAAGTCAGTTACCCTCAATGGATTTACATATGTACCTAGTTGTTACCCCATCTGGATTCCATTTCTTGTTAAACCTTGAGTGGATATAAATTTTAAGCATCTTTGCAGTAAGTCTTTGGTGGTGAGTTCTGTGTGTTTACTGATTTTTTTTTTGTAAAGAATAATCTTTTAGTACTTCACTTAAATACTAATACTCTCATTCGATGTTAATTATTTCATATATTAGAATGAACTGTTAACATATTTCCCCCTCTACTCTGCCCTGGTGAGACCCCACCTGGAGTACTGTGTCCAGTTCTGGAGCCCCCAACATAAGAAGGACATGGACCAGCTGGAGAAGGTCCAGAGGAGGGCCACAAAGATGATAAGAGGGATGGAGCACCTCTCCTATGAAGAAAGACTGAGAGAGTTGGGGCAGTTCAGCCTGGAGAAGAGGAGGCTCCGGGGAGACCTGAGAGCGGTCTTCCAGTACCTCAAGGGGGCCTACAAGAAAGATGGGGAGAGACTGTTCAGTAGGGCCTGCTGTGATAGGACGAGGGGCAATGGTTTTAAAATAGAGGGGGGTAGATTTAGATTGGACATTAGGAAAAAATTTTTCACCATGAGAGTTGT
>JAAGAY010148591.1:194744-206286 GCA_011801015.1 Ardeotis arabs | reverse complement strand
GCAGTCCCTGCCTGTGCCTTCCACAGCTTGGGTGGTGAGACAAGAGCCCTTATCGGTGAAGACTGAGGCAAAAAAGTCATTGAGTACCTCAGCCTTCTCCATGTCCTGGGTAACCAGGACACCAGTTTCCTTCCGGAGGGGGCCTACATTTTCCTTGGACTTTCTTCTGTCCCCTACATACCTGTAGAAGCCCTTCTTGTTGTTTTTGACATCACTGGCCAGGTTCAATTCCGTCAGGGCTTTAGCCTTCCTCACCCGATCCCTGGCCACTCACACAGCCTCTCTGTAGTCCTCCCAGGCTACCTGTCCCCGCTTCCACCCCCTGTAGGCCTCCTTCTTTACTTTCAGTTGGTCCAGGAGCCCCTTGCTCATCCATGCAGGCCTCCTGGCCTTTCTGCCCGACTTGTTCTTCATCGGGATGCACCTCTGCTGAGTTTGGAGAAGGTGCTCCTTGAACGTGGACCAACTTTCCTGGGCCCCTCTTCCCTCCAGGGCTGCCTCCCATGGCACTTTGCCCACCAGGTCCCTGAAGAGGCCGAAGTCCGCCTTCTTGAAGTCTAGGGCAGAGAGCTTGCCGTGTAGTTTCCTTGCTGCCCCATGGATCTTGAACTCCACCGTGTCGTGGTTGCTGCAGCCAAGGCTGTCCTTCAGTTTCACACCCCCCACCAGCCCCTCCCTGTTGGTGAGCACAAGGTCGAGCACGGCACCCCTCCTTGTCGGCTCCTCTATCACCTGCAGGAGGAAGTTGTCGTCCACGCAGTCCAGGAACCTCCTGGACTGCCTGTGCCCTGCCGTGTTGCCTCTCCAACAGATGTCCGGGGGGTTGAAGTCCCCCATGAGGACCAGGGCTTGTGACCATGAGGCTGCTCCTATCTGCCTGTAGACACCTTGTCCGCTCTGTCCTCCTGGCCAGGCGGCCTGTAACAGACCCCCACTGTAACGTCCCCTGTCCGTCCCCGTCCTCTGATCTTGACCCATAAGCTCTCTGTCAGCTCCTCCTCCATCCCCAGGCAGAGCTCCACGCATTCCAGCCGGTTGCTGACGTAGAGAGTGACACCCCCTCCTCATCTCCCCTTCCTGTCCTTTCTAAGAAGCCTGTACCCCTCCATGCCGACGCTCCAGTCGTACGAGTTGTCCCACCACCTATGTCTCACTGATACGTGGATTGGGAATGGCATGAGTTGGTTTCTAACACTGGATGGGGCACAGCCTTCACTGAGCTTTAACTTTGAAATCTGTTCCTAAGGCAGCATTGCGATCCCTGTGTGAGAAGTTTCCCAACCTGACCGGCATTGCGCTCTGCAGGGACCTGGCTTCAGTTGGAGGACTGGGATTTTGATGCAGGTTAAAAGGATTTTTAGCTTGTGTTTTTTCCTTTTTTTCCTCCTTTTTTTTTTAGCAAGCATGATCTAGTATTTACTTCCCATTACTTCAACTCCCAGCTTGTGCACAAATATATTAATCTGGTCTCTTTTCCAAGGGAACTAGCATAAATCATCCAGAGGGCAGTGGATTTCCGTAGGGTGAGAAACAGGGCTTGCTAAGGAATGGTGATCTTCTGTACCTGCTCCTGGTGCAGTCCCTGTAAAAGAGCAAGCGTTCAGCCCTGGAAATCTCATTACGAGAAGAATGGTGTGTTTTCTTTTTCTTCTCCCTGTAACTCATTCTAGTTTGCTTAAATGTTTACGGAGCAGGCGGAAGTGGCCCGTTCAAAAAGCGAAGTCATTCTCGCTCACTTTAATTCTCCGTCGGCGGCCACGGAGCGCAGCCGTTGCGTTCTGAAGGGTGCTGCAGGTACAAACCCCAAGAGCAGTGGCACGGGGGGACGGAACTGGGACAGGTGAGCGATGGCACAGGGGCTGCAGGCTGTGCTCCGGGGCCCTGTGGTTCTGGGGCTCGCGGGCTGCTTTGGCTGTTCACCCCAAAGCTGACAGGGGGTGGTGCCAGGTGTGCCCTCCAGCGTGGTTAGCGGCAATTTTTGGATTTTGCCAATACTTCTGGTGGCATTGGGTGTAACTGAGGCATTAATCCGTATCCGAGGCCACTGCACCTGGAGGAAATAATACCACGCTGAGCTTGTAAGCGAGCTTAGAGAGCGTGGGAGCTCCCAGCCCTCCAGTCAGCAGCTGGAAAGCTAACAATTAAACTTTTACCTTTTTGTTTTCTGACTGCCTCTTCATCAGCGCAGCTCCGTGTGCAGATAAATGCGAAGGACGTGGTAACGATACGGCTTTTTCTGTGGATCTTTATTACAGCCGGGCAGCGGAGCCCCATCAGCTGCGTTTATTGAACGGAGTTGTGAGTACCACTGCTTCTGCTCCGATTCGATCCAAGCTGTGTCCGTGCTTTGTGAGAGCATTGATCGTCTTGTGGGTTTCTTGCAAAGCGAGTATCAGCTTCATGGTTAACACACCTATAAATTCCTGCGTTACAAAGCTTTCCTATAAACTTTTAACTGCAGCCCAAACAGATTTTTACTCTAGTGGCTGCTTTTGCTAAAATTTCCTTGCTAATCACTGGGGAGAAACATACTTAGAAAAAAGAAAACAAAACTGGCCTGAGGCCATTGCGCTTGCTTCCTTGCTGACAGGTTTTACTGGAGTTGAGTAACTGTTGCTTGTCCCACGGATTAAGCACGTCTCATTTCCTGCGTGCGTTTACCCTGCAGCAGCCCGCGGGCCCTGGGCAGGTGTTGCTTGCTGGGCTCGGAGGTGCCTTCTGCCCCTGGGTGCCAGTACACGTCGGGATGCTGCCCTTAGAGCACCCTGAGTCCTGTGGCAGTGCACAGCGTCCTTTCTGAACGGCTCCCTGATCGCAGGGAATCGCTGATCACTTTTGAACGCACGTGATCTGTGTTTCCCGTAGAAGCCGATGAGACCGCTGCGTAATTCTGGTACCGCACCTGGCTCCTGGCTGCCGGCGCTGGCCAGCCCATGCGTACAGAACAGCTCCCGCTGACTTCTGTGAGTTGTAGCCGTGTTCTTAACACTGTAAGAAGTTTAACCCTCCTCCTACCCAGCAGCCCTTTTGCTCGTAACGCAAAAGGTATTTGTTAGCTAACATTTAGTTTGTTCCCATCGGATGCTCCCAACAGGGACAGGCTGTGATGGGTTTGGTTTTGGGGTTTTTTTTTGGTTTGGTTTTTTTTTTCCTGGATTGTAAGCAGATACAGCTACCATAGTTTGGTTTCCTTCATAAGTGTCTAACTCGGCTAATAAAGTTAATTACTGCAGAAAGAATACAGCCGTAGCTGTAAAGTACACACGGAGCATGTCTTCCTTTGGGGCGGTGCACAGGACCGTTACAGATCACCCAGTCAGCATTTACTTGCAGTGATGTACCAATTCTTGATTTTCCTCTCGCAGGCTCGGCGTGTGCAGCTGGTGGCTGAATGCACTGTGGTTAACAGCCAGGTGTGGTCAGAGGGACTTGCTCAGTTCTGCAGAGTATTGATTTTTTGTATTATGGCCATGCACATAATATGGAGAACAAGGAAAGGAAATCTGGAGAGGAAATGGGATGATCCTTTCTTTCTGTTTTTTGAATTATACAGCAAAGATATCAGCAAATAATAATAAAACAATTCTGCGAAATTCGCATTATTGCATGGCAATTCACAAAGCAGTAAAAGACCAAAACCTATCTTAACATTGACTGTGACTGCACGCTTTTGGTTCTTACTACAGTAAAAGGCTTTCAGACTGAATGACTTCAAGAAGTTGAGAAAAAAAAAAAAAGATAAATTGTGCTGTGGAAAAATCACTGCAACAAGTACAAGGTAGCTCGGCACGCTCAAGAAGAGGTAAGGGTGGAGAAGAGTTTATAAACTCTGCAAAAGAAAATCCTTCTCTATTAATGATAATCGTAAAGTCATTAAGATAAACTGCCATGTAAACATCAGTGGGTGGTGCCCCATTCCGGGTGTCTGTTGCGCAGCGGGGTGCAGTGAGTTCTCTGACCGTGGTTTCTCCGCAAGGGAAGGCGCAAGGACGGCTCCCGGGGCTGTTGTCTCTGTCCACGTGTGCGGATCGGTGCTGCCCCTCGCTCCGAGCTCCGTGTGAGCAGCAGCTTCGGTTGCCTCGTGTTTTCAGTCACTGCAGAGAAAGCACTGAAGATGCTGAAGGTGACAGGGAAGATGCCTCCATCTACACAGCTTAAGGTCAGGAATTAAAGCCAGTCTGGACAGCTAGACTTCTAAAAAGTATTTACCTTATTTCTTCCTATTTTAGTGAGCAGATTTGACCAGTTATTTTGTCTCAGCAATGGGTTTTGACTGGAAGTAGCGACTGGCTTCTAGAAAATATTGTCAGTGGTTTGGGAGAAGATTCCCGCCCCCCACTTTCCTTGGCCTATTTTCCCAGCTCCCCTTGGTAGCTGAAGTATCTGTAATGCCGTGTTTGAATCAGTGCTCCAGGGACAGAGTGCTGTGAGAATACACCAGTTCATCTGATGGAGCTCGCGGGCGGCACAGATGCTCTGTTCTGCCTTCTGCAGACTCCCTGTGGGGTTCAAAGCTTTGTCTGTGCCAGGCAAAACGGTGTGCTGCTGAAGTGGAAAACTTGGAAAAGAAAGAGACTGACCCCAGTTGTTAGCCTGCTTGTCTGTGGGAAGGGGTTTGTTCTGTCTCCCTTAGCTTTTGCATCTGGCTCATCCCAACTTGCTGCGATCTGGGGATCAAGCCCTCAGAAAAATACAGTTCTGTGGGTGTTATTAAAGCTGGCAGCCAGGAGAGGGCAGTGCAGAGACACCAACCCTGAGGAATTCACCCCAGCCCTTGCGGAATGTGTGTTTTTAAACTCTAAAAATAGGGTGAGAAGTACTGAAACAGCTTCTGCAGTTTGGGTTAGGAAGCAGAGCAGCAGTGCATACACTTGAGGTGGTGAAAACGGGATGAGCCAAGCGCCTGTTTCACTGACAGGCTCCTGGTTCCTAAGTGCGCATCCTGTTCCCGCGTTTGGCAGTGAGATCTGCTCGAACTGTCATTGAAGGATCTTGGGGGGGGGCAAAAGTACAAGATATTAGCAGCTCTGGCTTTGTGGTGAATAATTTTGTGAGGATAAAAGCCTTTTAAAATGGTGTTGATTGGCCTTTTTCGCGGCTGGAAAGGTACATCTGGAAGCACCAGGCTCTCAGCAGCTGTAAGTTAGTGAAGGAAGTCTGCTTCTGAACGCATCGTGAGCCGATCCTCTATGTACAGGCCTCGTCCGGTGGCTCAGGATTGTTGCCCGTTGCCCCCTTCGTGCCCAGCAGTCTGAGGGCAAGTCTGCCTTTCGTGTAGTTGTTGATCATGGCTGGTGACGGGCGTTTGCACTGCCCTTGGACAGAGCGGTTGTCGTTCACCTGAGGACAGGCCTGGAGTGAGAGGCTGCGTTCAGACGCGATAGCATGGCGTCATGTAGGCAGCACAATTCAGGTGTTTCCAGTTAAGCTGTTCCTTTTGAAATTCTGGGTTGTTCCTACAGCTTCAGTGCCCCAAAGAATAAGAGCTATTACTTGGAGCGACATGAATTCAACGGGGACCATACAGAAAAAAACACTGCCCTGATTATTCACCAGTCCCCAGAGACGCACCCACAAAGAGGATCCAAGGGACGTAATGGCCATCGGGCGCCATGTTGTCGCCGCTGCTGGAATGCTGTTGGAGTTAGACAGTCTCTTAGTGCCGGGTAACTCTCCGAGTGCTGGAAATGGACTGAATCAGCTCAGCTTACCTAGTCCCCCAACAACTAACAATTCTGGTGTGGTCAAATACAGTGTTTCTCTGTTCTGGCCAAGTTGTCCTGTGCCAGATGCTTGGGGATGAGGGCAGAAACCCCAGGCAGGTAACTCAGAAAGACAAATGACTGCATATTTTCCCCTTGTACCAGAGTATTACCTGTGTTTGGAGAATACAGAATGGTATTTCCATACCAATAAGTACGTGTATGGAAGTGTCTCCCTGTACCCTCTCCAAGGAGGAACTGTGCTGGTGTTTTGCAAACCCTGTTGTACATCCCCAGGGAAGTGGAAGAAAAAAAAAGAGAATTTCAAATGCAACTTCAAAGTTGTGCAAAGCGAATCAATTTCTGCTTTTAAATATGGCTTATTCCACTCCTCGGTAAACATTTTGATTATATATTCCACTCCCTGCTAAACATTTTGAATAATATTTTAAAATTCAGGCTTACCACCAGATTGAGTATGATAAAGTCCTCCTGAGCCATCTGCTGGATCTCTGAGCTAGAAACAAATCCTTTCCTTAAAGCTAAAAGAAAGAGAAATACATTATTTGGATGGAAAAAAAAATTCTGGATCACTGCCTTTCATGGTTTTGCAGCATCTTCTATTGATTCTAAGTACACCAGTAAATGACCAGCATGACTTTCTGATGTGCAGATGACACCACAAAGTTTGGAGGACTTGGTTCTCGTAAAGTGAAATGCAAAAGCCATTTAGTCCTCGAGAAACTGAAATGCTGGTGTACGTATTTCCTTCCCAGGGTCATGAATGGCCTGGCTTTATTTGGCTGTCTCTGGCCCTGCAGCACAGAGCTTAGGAGACGTGGGCACAATTTATGCTCTATACATTTGGGGGAACAAATACTTCCAGAAGTTTCATGAGAAATGTTGGGGCCAGACTTCCCTGACAAACCTCACTTTGTTCTCGATAACCTCGGAGGTTATCAAGTGATAGTTGACATCTCTTTGCAAAGCTTCTGCTGTGTCAAGTGAAAAAGAGCATCATTTCCTTTGTGGAACCAACCGCTGTTCGGAAATCCTGCGTCTGCTTGTGTACGCAGTTGTGCTGCGGTCTTCATTTCCATCTGCTCTGTGGTGCTGGGAGAAGGGCTCAGTGTGCGGGCTCCCGTCTGGTGTCCCACAGGGTGGGCTTTAGCATATCATATGGGCCCAGGAGGTCATGGTAGGGTTTTAGAAGAGCTGGAAATAGTGTCCCCTGTGTTTCTAAGGCTTGGTTACTCAGCCAGAGGGATGCTTGTTCTAATGCTGTTTTGTGGGAATGCTTTTCCTTGGCACTTTGAAGAAACCTGGTTCGCTGTATTCAAGTTCCAGCAGGACTTGGACTTTCAACTTCAGTGCTTGCTTCTGTGGCCTGAATGACAGCCCTGGGCTGTTTCCCCGCTAGACCTTGGGGCTGGCGATGACTGTGCTCACAGAAGGGAGGCAAGCCCTTCTTCTAGCAGGGCCTGTTGTGATTGGACAAGGGGTAATGGTTTTAAGCTGGAAGAAGGTGGATTTAGACTAGATATAAGGAAGAATTTTTTTTCCACTGAGGGTGGTGGAGCACTGGCCCAGGTTGCCCAGAGGGGTGGTGGATGCCCCATCCCTGGAAACATTCCAGGCCAGGTTGGCTGGGGCTCTGAGCAACCTGATCCCGTTGGAGACGTCCCTGCTTCTTGCAGGGGGGCTGGACTGGGATAGGCTTTAAAGGTCCCTTCCAACCCAAACCCTTCTATGATTCTATGATCCTGTGATGGCACCTGCCAGGTGCGGAGGGTCGAATAGATATGTTCTCATTCGTCACCAGTGGTTTTCTTCTATCTCCACTTCACTGGCAGGGTGAAGAGACGGTCTCCAGACATGGGAGTGTCACAGAGCAAGAACCGCCAGTGGCTTACAGCACATTGCTGGCTTGAGGCTTCGGTAGACCCAGAGGGAACTGTTTCCCCTGATAAAAGGAATTGATTGTGCGGCATACACCAATTATTTGCAAAATTCTTTCTATTTGATTTAATAGAATAAATCAAACAAGTCTTTCCATTAACACTCCAGGCGTCAATCAATTGATTGCTTTCAAATCCGAAAAAATAATTCACAAAGGCAATTCACCTCATTTCTCCCTTACTTTCCACAACTCGGTGCCCCTGGGACACAGCGTCGTTTTGTCACCTTGAGCATGGGAAGGCTACAGCAAGCCTGCTTCACCCTGATCCAGGCAGGGTCAGCCAACGAGCCGCATCCAAAGGTCTAGGACGCGTCCTGTGAGCTGGATTGCTGCTGGATAGCAGAGGCAGGGCAACAGAGCCTCCGTGGAGCTGGAAGTCCCGCAAATACGTCTTGTGGCAAGCCGCTAGAAAACGAAACAAATACCAGGGGCCATGCCAAGCCCCAGGAGAGGTGTGTAAGAGGCCAGCACCTCAGCTGGCAGGAAAAAAAGGCTTGCAGAGATTAATCCTGTATTAAAAAAAAACCTAAAAAGGTGTAGAAGGTGCCTACGGCTGCATATTACTTGTCACCAGGTAGGCTGGTGATGAGTAGGCTTCTTTAAGTTCTCTCTGCTATAGACTTTATCCTGTTGGATGTGGTTCAGATTTTGAAGTGTGTTTTGAAGTGTGAAGCCTCTTTCACAAGAGATGCCGAGCACTTTAAAATGTCTGCCCGCTTCATTACAGTACCAGACCGGAGCTAAGGAGTCAGCAGCATCTGTCAGCGCGTTGCCCTGGTGAGATGGAGCCCAGCTGCCCCGGAGATGAGGGAATGCGCGCTGGAGATCTCTGTCCAGCAAGCAGGGGAGAGGAGAGGAGTAGGTTCAAGCAATCGGTGGCTGAACCTGGATTTTGCAATCTGCAAGTCTGAAGTCTCATGGAATAGAATGACTTTTCTTATTGCAGGTGCTGGCTTAGCAATGCAGAGCCAACAACGGGGAACAGCCTCGGCGCTGGATGCCAACTTCATTCTCCTTTCCAAAATGTGTTGGTTCCCCGTCATCCACCTTTCTTGCAATTAGAATTAAATACTAAATGAAAATGAGAAATCATTAGCCCCAGAGCTGTAGTCACCGATTTCTTCATGGCTTACTGGTGGGAGGACAGCTAAATAATGACATGGAGCACATGGAAAAATCTCACTGGTTTCCATATTGCAGGCTTTGAGCTGGTGCATTTACCTTTTAGGACAAGGGAGTTGCGTAAGTGGGCCCGGGGGGGAGCTCCGCTGACTCTGAAGTCTCATCCTTGGAGCCTGCATTCTGAAACATTCACAAGATGACACCACATCCAAGTGTCTCCAGTATGTCCGTGCTGGGTGAAAATGGTAATTTTGACAGTTGATAATAATCCAAAACGTGTGGGATGGCTGGACAAAATTCCAAATTCCACGTTGACTAGCAGCTCAAAAGACAAAACATGGCTTTTAAGGGGCGGTAGTAATTTAAAAGGCAAACAAAGCTGTTTAAAGGAGGAGAGGGGATTAGAGAGTTCAAGAGCACACAGAGGGCGGAAGGCTGTCTCCCAGGCAAATGCCAGTATTTCCTTGTCTCAGGCTCTTTCTGTGGCCTGGGTCTGGTTCCTGTTCTGCGCAATTACAAACTGTTTGGTTGCCCGTTACCTTTTTAGAAGTCTTAAAACTGAGAAACACAGTGAAGCACGAAAACCTGCTGATACTTATCATAGTCAGCAATAAAATCTTCTGCTAAGGTACTGCAGTCTGTACATCCTCCTGTGTTACTTGTGTCCTGACCCCGGTGTCCTTGGGTCTGAACCAGACACGCCTTTGACCGGGACGGACAGCGGGTGGTTTCTGTTGTCGAGCCACATCTATATTTTACAGCAGCATTTGGCAGCTCGGCTGATAGGGCTTGGAAACTGCGTGTAGACGGGCGTGTGCTTAACCTGCCGAGTTCGTAAGGTTATTTGAGACTGGAGATAGTATCCTGCCGTTTGTGGTATGTAAAAAGAAACAGGGATGGGGAGCTCTACATTTCTGCTCTTGGGCAGTGAATATTTGGTCAGCAATATGTATCATGGTGCTGTCTTGCTGCTTTCCAGCCTACTTCTGCCAAGAAGCTCTGCTGTATTATGGCAAACAAGTGGCTGGAAAGGTGAGAGTCCCTTGCTTTGGGAGGAGGCAAGCCCTGGAGGAAAAGGCACTGTGTGTTGATGTCTACTCCTGCTTGTGATGGTGGTCAACGGCTCAAAACAGCAAGTTTCCTTGCCACCTTGTTGGTGTTAGGATGGCTTTTGGCACAAGTTGGAGATCTGTGAATCTTTTCCTGAGCCATTTGGTAAGCTGCTTCGTCTCTTATTGATAATGTGTGGTCAGCTGAATTTCCTGCTGACATCTTCAGGAGGATTGGTCTCAACTTGCCCACCCTCAGCTTGTGAACAATTCTAGTCCAAGGTCCTCAAAAAGTCTAGGTCTCCAGACTAAACTTAAAGCTATCTGTTTTATGGTCTTTGGGTACTTCTTTTAATTCCAGTGCCTCCCTTTAGGTCCACGGGGGTTAACGGAAACTTTGTGGATTGCTAGCTTTTGGTTCTTCAGTTAAATTGAGCTGTGCTTCCTTGGGGTACTACCTCTTCAGCAAAATGAGCATGCCAAAGGCCAAATTTAACAAAACTCCTGAGATTCCTTCTCAGGCATCTCAGATGCTTCACGGAGAGCTGGTGGCAGAAATCCAGCTAAACTGCACGATTCCAAAATAAACAACCCTCTTCCCCAGAGCAGCTTCTTCTCAGTCTTCCTGCTTCCTCTGAGACCTCTTCTGCTGCCCTTGGACAGAGAAGCTGTCAACACCACCTCTTCTTCCCAGGCTTACCAGATCCTGTAGTCACAGCTGGTCTGGGAAACCTCACCAACCCCGCAGCGTGTGGGGCTGGGGAAGGACAGGGTGGCTTCCCCACAGCTGCCTGCTCTCAGAAGCCCGGGTGTAATTACCCTGTCAGTGTGGAAGCTGTCCGCTTCCCTTCATCCGCTGAAATAATAACCTTTTCTTGCCTGAACTAATACTAGATAAATTTGCTTTAGTAATGTGTCTCGGTTTGTTCCCAAATCCGATTGATTCTGCCGAGGTTGTTTAGCAAGGCAGGTGTGCCGGAGCTGTCGGTTCGGCTTTCGAACATTAATAGTCACGACCGGCCGAGCAGAAAAGCGATATATTCTTTTCGCAGGTTCCCAAAACCTGGGGCAGAGCCAGGCATTTGCTGGTGATGGCTGCGGTGCGGGGAGGGTGTCACACGCTGCGGGGGGGCAGATGGGGACAGTGCTGGGGGCTCTGTACTCTGCTTTAACGGCCGGGGCCTGGGGAGCATGGCGCAGGATCGGGCAATTCTGACCCGGCCTCTGTCTTCCCCGGCCCTCGCTTTTACTTTTTGCTTCTTTAGTTCAAGAAAAATTGGGGAAAAAAAAAACCCAAAAGCTACAAGTGAAGTTTCCGAGCACTGTTTATCTGCTGATTATCCCCACAAGGGGCTGGGGTGTGCCAGGCTGCTTGGGCCAAGCGGCTTTTGGGGCTGATTGCAGGGCCCCATCTCAGGCCCGGGGCGGGGTGACAGGGCCGGACCAGGCCGCCGGGCCGGTTGCTAGGCCCGCGCTTTGCCTAGCAACCGCGGACGCCGGCTCTGCGCTTGCGCGGTGAGGCGCGCCGCGGGGCAGGCCGGGAATCCTGGGAGCCGCCGGTGGCGCGGTTGCCCCCCCGCCCCGCCGCCGCCGCCGCCGCCGCCGCTGCCGCTATGAACGAGGCGGTGGTGCGGCGGACGCAGGAGTCCTTGGGCCGAGTGATCCGCAGGCCGCCGCTGACGGAGCGGCTGCTGAATAAGCCGCCCTTC
>JAAGAY010148591.1:121098-194724 GCA_011801015.1 Ardeotis arabs | reverse complement strand
TGGGGTGTGGGGTTTGGGGGGGGGACCCGCGGCCCTGAGCGTTCCCGCGTCCCGGATGGGGGCACCCCGCCGCCTTTCCGGGTCCCCGGGGCCGGCGCGGGGTTGGGGGGGCCGGCGCGGGGTTGGGCGGCCCGCGCAGGTCGCTGCTGCGAGGGGTGGGCCCCGAGTGGCAAGCGAATTTTGGGAAAGTCAGTAAATCTCAGAGATCTGGGGGTTGGTGGTGGCAGTGAAGACCAAGCGAGGGGTCTGACTCCTTCCTCCAGTACGCTGTGCTTTGGATCGCTCATGAAACCTGCTAGTAGTTTGTATTTCCACCCCCCATTTAAAAACCGAACCAAACCAAACCAAACCAGTCTTAACTTTTATATTCGCTGAGCTGCTGCTTTTTATACATAGTCACGTGTGAAAAAGTCAGTGAGGGAATAACACAGAGCTGCGTTTAAAATGCATATGCTGGCGGTTATGTTGTGAATCTCCTGGATTCACCGACTGGCAAGGTTAAAGATGGAATTAAATAGGAAGGGAGGCCTGAGCCGTAAGCAAGGATTAAGTCTCGTCGTTCCGGAAGGTGTTCAGCGACACGGCAGACCTCCGAACCTGCTTAGAAATAGTTCAAAGCAAGGTGTAATCTCTGAAAGCAAAAGGGCCAACCCGTCTCCTCCTGTCACACCAGCTTTACTGAACAGAGGCCTTCAAGTGTTCTTAACTTACTCATTTTCTTCTCTTTTGAAGGTAATTAGAGTGACAGGCTTTATGAAAGGGCTTTACACGGATTTCGAATTGAAATCAGATAACGTTAAGGTGGGTATGAAACTTATTTATTTAGCTTTAATATCAGTATTCTTTGAAACTTGCCACGAGGTACTTTGGGGTGTTTCTGTGTTCAGTGTCAAGCACCTGTCCGTCGTTTTGTGAATAAATTGTAAAAACTATTGCCTGTTGGTTATATTATGCAGTACATGGGGTGAACACCTAGAGATTGCATTCGTGGATGTGACATGAACAAGCTGTCGTGTGTAAAGAACTATTTCTGTACAGAGCTTGAAGCAGCGAGGGTGAATCTGTGACCGTATCCAGGCTTACAAAATACTGTTGTGTTGCGGATGAAAAGAATCGTTACGTAGCAGGAGTTGAGTTTGGTTGAGTATTGATAATAAACCACAAACACTGGAAGTCCACATTTTAGAGTCTTGTGGTCTCTCAGTGGAATGTATGATTTTTATATTTATTGTATATACACGTGCATGCATATATACAATAAATATTCTTGCTTAATATCCCAGGACTTGCCTGGCTTTTGTCTAGCGTAGACATTCCACAGTAGCTTTGTTACAGTACACAAATGGCTGATTCCGAAAGCGGAGGCTAACGTTAATACTGAAAAATGTTTTTCGTAAGCACAGGGGCAACTTTAGTCTCTGCTGCTCTTCTCCTGTCTGCCTCTGCTGAGCTGATGCTGACTTCTCCAGCCGACTCGATTGGAAACTTTTGTCGCTTATTCATGGCAAATATTGCAGTGTTTGTATGTTGTTAGTTACGCAGCTACATCCGTTAGCGATTGTTTGACTATCGTCAAAGTATGAGGTCTGTGAGCCTGGTTTGTCAACCCTACAGCCAGTTGCATGGATGTTTTGTGCACTTTTTGGAGCTTATTATCAGCCTGATACGTACATTTATTGCTATCGCTGTTCTTACTGTTGTTGGGATAACTAGAATCTAAATTAGTTATACAATGAATTGTTGGTTTTGTCGGTACTTTCCCTGCTGAAGCTTGTAAATAACTTGTGTGATGAAGAGCAGCTTAGCAGATGCCAGTTCTTCTTTGGAAAGTGCCGTGCATTTTATTTGTGGATCAAAAAAGCCAATTTCCTAGCAACTTCTGAGCAGGTCTTTGTTTGCATCTACGTACTGTGATAGTTGTGAAGTTGCGCCAATCTCGAGTACCTCTCTGAGGATTTCTTTCACAGTCCACAAGATGATGGTTTTCAAGGGTTCAGGCAGAGGGGATCAAAATGCTGTAATCTGGGAGAAAACATCTCTAGCTTGTGTTCCCCTTTTCAAAACGCTGGTCAGGAGGAAGACTTGGCTCTCCCAGGGTGTCTCCGTACTGCGATTTCTGCTGGAGCTGTAGAAAATCAGGACGGTAATCTTTGAGGAGACCAAAACTACCCACAGAGAGCCAGAGTCCGAGAGCAGCAGCCAGAGCCCGTGCTGTGAACAGCTGTGTATGTTTCTGTGTGAGGGGGCTCTGCGTTGGGTCACGCCAAGGAATGGTACTCACCTGGTGCGATGATCTGGCAGCAGATGCACGGACTTGGAATGGGCAGGGTGCTTTCAGAAAAAAAGCAAGGGTTTGTACCCGCTGTGAAGCAGTCCCTGTGTGGGAGTCCACGGTCTGCTTGCTGTGGGCTGGGAAAAATGGACAGGTGCTCTTTGCAAGCAACATAAGAAGGACATGGACCAGCTGGAGAAAGTCCAGAGGAGGCCACAAAGATGATCAGAGGGCTGGAGCACCTCTCCTATGAAGAAAGGCTGAGAGAGTTGGGGCTGTTCAGCCTGGAGGAGGCTCCAGGGAGACCTGATAGCGGTCTACCAGTACCTCAAGGGGGCCTACAAGAAAGATGGGGAGAGGCTGTTCAGTAGGGCCTGTTGTGACAGGACGAGGGGTAATGGTTTTAAAATAGAGGGAGGTAGATTTAGCTTGGATATTAGGAAAAAAATTTTCACAATGAGAGTTGTAGAACACTGGCCCAGGTTGCCCAGAGAGGTGGTGGATGCCCCATCCCTGGAAACATTCAAGGCCAGGCTGGATGAGGCTCTAAGCAACCTGATCTGGTTGGAGATGTCCCTGTTCCTTGCAGGGGGGTTGGACTAGATGACCTTTGAAGGTCCCTTCCAACTCTAACCATTCTATGATTCTGTCGCTTTCCCACTGTCTTTCGTATGTTTTCTTTACTCACTGTTACGTTTGGTTTGTAAAGTGTGTGTACAAGCATGTAAGTCCCTCAGTTTAGACTCATACGTCCCATAACTGTGGGACATCTGCACTGAAAAATATTCAGGGCAAGAAGTGTCCTTTTGAGCAGTATCTGCTATATGCTATAACTATTCTCTTGTAACTCGAGTGACTCTTTTGGTAACACTTGCAATTGTTCCTTAAACACAGCTTTATCTTCTTTAACATGTCATCCTTGAAAACAGAGCACCAGGGGTCGTACCGCAGTTTAAAAACGCACTGGAGTCCAGTTATAAAGATATTAAAAAGACAAGGTTATCCTTTCTCTTTGATCATTCCAGTTCAATGTTCAGCCATTATCAAAGCTGTCATTTCTTAATCAGAAATTAATAGCTAATTGTAAACCAGGGGCAGCCCTCTTTCCCGACCTTACCCCCAGGTGCTGCTCTTGTTGGACGGATGCTTTCTGCAACTCTTGCTCTCATCAGGAATAGTCTTGAGATGGTGCGTGGAATTACGTTGGAGTCATGGTGTTATTTCTTCACTGCTCTCTTACCAGGATAAAGATGCCAAAATCAGCTTCCTTCAGAAGGCAATCGATGCTGTTGTCATGGTAACAGGAGAGCCACTGTCTGTAAAACCGGCGCGTGTTGTGGCCGGGCAGGAACCTGAAAAAACCAACGAATTTCTTCAAGCAATTGGAAGGTGTTGCTTAAATAAGGTATGAAGATCACTATATATATTTTATACACATAGCGATGTATTATCAGAGCTTATTTGTAACAGACTTTATTGACACTCATCTGCTGGTTTTAATTACACAAGATAAACATTGGGTTTATAACAACTTATAACAACAGACAGATGGTGTACGATCCTTAGCAGAGTTTGAGCCAGGTCCCCATTCGAATACGTTCTGGATATTTTCATGCTTTCAGTCTATACTGTTTTTTATTTTTCACCTTGCTCATTGGTCATTTAATAACAGAACAATACGACGCTGCAGAACTTTTAAAACTTTGTGATGCGGACACGTTAATTATATGAGCAGATGCTGCCACCTTTGACTTTATCTCCTTTAAAATTTCCGTCGAGTCTCCAATTCTGTAATGAAAGTAGTTTCTGAAGTCTACTACTGCTTTTTGTTTTTTACTTTTTTGAATATGGAAATGCCGCAAAGCAGAAATGTGATAACGTGTCAAAAATAACTGGAGAGGCAGTTCTTAAAATAATTGCTATATTCTTAAAATAATTATTGCATTAAAAGTAATGGGGATTCTTTGCTTATAGGTGTTACTGAGATTTTTGAAATACAAAGGTATTATCTAAAACCCTTGAATTAATGAGTGTGAAGAAATTTTGTGTATTTAACTGTGAAATACTACAGTGTTTACGGGCTGTCTGCAAGTTTAGCTTGGATTATCTTTGTCAGATAATTTACTCATTGAAATTTGTTACTTTGTTTTAATTAGCTGAGTGCTATGAGCTTTTTCCTTATGAGTTGCTTGAGATCAGGAAGAAGGAACTTGATAAACACATGCACAGAGCCTGGATGAGTTTGCAAACGTGCCTGATGGCAAAGCTTTGTAGAAGGTTGTGATGAGATTTAATAGCCAGAGGATATAACCTACCCATTTGAGCTAAGCTAATTAGCTCCTTGGCTTTTATTGGGAAACATAAGCTAGATGCGCATTGGGAAAAAGATTTCCATCAGGCTCTACCTTGATGCTTTTAGCGCTCAGCTGAGCTTGGAACTTCGTTCAGGCAAGTGTTGCTAATGTGCAGAAGCTAATGTCCAAATGTGAAAACCCACAAAAATTCATAATTTCGCATTTACAAACCAGGAGAGATCTAGGAGTCAACCCCAGGGCAGTATCAGTTTTAGTGATCTAAAAGCTGTTCCTGTTTCAGGAAGAGTTCCTTGGTGAGGTGATGATGGTTCTTTTTAGTTTGTTTGGGTTTTTTTTTTTGTTAATGTAGTCAAACTCTTTGCGACTCGGACGTGAAAACATTACATTAACTTGCTGTCTGAACGATCTAATTAATAATTGTTTGTTGTCCTAACCAATGAACTAGATGCAGAAGCTTTCTACACAGTCTAACTGCAGCTTATTGAAAGTCATTCTTAATGTGGTTCTCTTCAGTGACTGTTGCTGATTGAGCAAGTGTTAGGTGAAAGTGGACTAGGAGTGGATGCTAATAGCACACAGTGTGGTTTTAAGAGTGTTTAACAATCTAGCAGTTGTGGTATAAGGATTTGACAGCCATTTACCTTACCATTTGGAAAAATATTTAAGTTGTTGCAATGAGAATCACTGTTGTGCTCTAACAAATAAAAAGCACAATATATTTATATAGCTCTGGTGCGTAGGATCAAATTATTACAAGGAGGTGTTTGACATAAAAGAGCCTTATTACTCCTCTGAAAGAATGTTTCGAAAAGAGCAGAATTACAAGTTTAATTGAAAAACCCAAATAAAATAACAGAAAAAAACCAAGTCATGTTGATTACAGAGTTAGGAAGAAAGGAGATATTTAATAATATAATTTACTATTTTCAGCTATGTTTTTCTATTCCGTGCAGCTGTCCAGTGACGTTGCTGTAAAAAGGATCCTAGCTGGGGAAAAAGCTGATGTGAAAGGGAAACCTCCAACTTCTAAATCTCGAGATAAAGAAAGCAGAGAATCCAAACCAGAAGAACAAAAAAACCATAGAGATAAAGAGGTAGGCCTTTGCAACTTTTCTGGGGTACAGGGGCTACCGCTCTTTATAATTTGTTAGGTTTCTTTTTTGTTTTAGCTTGCATTTTTTAGCTGTGGAAAGTAACTGTGTGATAGAGTTGCCATGTATTAGAATTAATTTTTAGCTTTTACTTTCTTTTTAGGTTAGAGGAGATGCTGAAATTAAAGACAGAAGCTCAAGCAAAGACAGAAAACCCAAAGGAGATTTAAAAGAGAGCAAAGAAAGAGAAAAAGAAAGTGATAAACAGAAGGATAATGAAGACAGGCACAAAGACCCTGAAAGAGACACCATTAAGGAAGGAGAAAAACAAGAAAGAGAAAGAAACAAAAGCAGAACAATCAAGCAAGGGAGAGAAGCAGAAAAAAACAAGGGAAAAGGTGACACAGAACGAGAAGATAATCTCGAGCGTGATAAAGGACAGGAAAGGGAGAAAAAACATGAAGGAAGAGAAAAGGACAGACTGAAAGGAAGAGACAAAGATAAGGCTAGGGACAGAGAACGCGAGAAAGACAGAGCTAGAGGAAAAGATCGGGAAAGGGATAGACAAAGGGACAGAGAAAAAGATGGGGAGCATTTAAGAGAACATGGAAAGGATAAAGCAGATAAAAAGGTAATTGAAGTCTTATTTCGGAGAACAAGAACTTTTGGCATGCTGTGGTAGGGACGGAACGTTCGTTTTAATGACCTTGCATGTTTGTATTCTATGCTTAGTTGGCAATTAAGAGCTTTCACTTCAGGAGAGTAATTGCTGTTAAAGAAAGTGTCAGTGGGGATTTGATCTGGTAACAGTGTGAGTGAGGCAGAGTGTGTAACTTCATGTCTCTGTCACGATACATCTTGACTTGAGCGACCAGACTCATCTGACTGTACTTTGAGAACATTTAATAAGCCATTTACTTTCTGAACTCTGCATGTCTGAATTCTCCTGATCGCATTACATTATGTTTGGCAGAGAGGGGTGGCAGCGACTGTTGAATCTGTGTACTTACATCCTCATGTGTCTTCCCAGTAATGCGCGTTGTTGTTGCAGCCGTAGCCAGGTTTTGGGGAAGGTGCAGCTGAAGAGTGTTCCTTTGGGACATAATGAGTCATTAATATCTCTCTTGAGCTTACTTCTTCTGTAGCAGGACACACAGGATGGAGTTGTACATCTGTATATATTTTTTCTGATGATCTAGGTTAAGTTACTTGCTTCCAGTGTGATTATTTTATTTTTTTATTTTTTTTTTCCTTGAAAGAACTGTTGGGAAGCCCATATAGATTCTTGCAAGGGTGCTCTATTTACGGTGGACTCTGCACATCATGTTGCATCTTTGAGAAGGAACACATCCACTGTTCCCCCATACTTCAGACCTTCTCCGTGTAAAGTCCTAAACCACCTTAAGAGCTATTGCCTTTCATTTTGTTGTTCTGTTTATCTTCTCTCTTCCTCCTCTAAATATTTCCTGTTCTCCTTTTCTGTTCTGTTGCGTGCTGGTTCATGGTAGAAATTCAGGATTAATGGGCATCAAAGGTGCTTCTCTTGGGGGGTAGTTTAATTGTAACATCCTCAGTTCTATGCTATGCTCATTTCACCTTTCACATTAATCAGGTAAGTAGTTCGCTTCTCAGCACACTGAATCTAAAGCAATTATTTTCTCTTTAGTCCGCTGATTCTGAGGAATCCACGCTTAGAAAATTGCAGAGGCCCACTAAAGACAGCAAGAGCCAGCCAGAAAATGAGGTTAGTAGTACGGAATCTCTGGGAAGGTGAATATTGAAAGTGTTGCATTTTAGAATGATTTGGGAGTCTGCGTTAAAGGAGTGTAGGATTGAAAGGTAGGTAGATTACAACTTTTAGGATTGTAAAATAGATGCTTATCTTTTTAGTTTTAATTTTTTTTTAATGTCTCTGAGCTTGGCCGAAAAAAAAAAAAAATCTACTCAGTTTACTTAATTTTCCAGATTTTATTTCTGTATATTGATATGTTGGGTACCTCAGAAAAAATATTTATTTGTTCAAAGTTTTCTGTTTATTCCTCTGAATGTTTCCTAGATAGCTGTTAGGTTTTGGGGGTTTTTTTTTGTACTTCAATAGAAGTTACTGTTTTGGAAAGAAAATGAGTCCAGTGTTGTGTCTGTGTTTTGCAGCTGGATGATGACAGGGCAGAGTAGCAGCTCAGTGATTGCCTCTGAACAGTAGCTGTTGCTTGTGATACCATTGTGTCTGCATCTGCTGCTTCTTGATGACCTGAGGCAATTTGGGGAATTATGGAGCCATATGGCTGAATGTTTAAAGAGTGAGACTTCCATAAATTAACCTAAAGCAGCTCAGGATAGGAAAAAGTAGGCAGGATCCCAAGTCTAGCAGAAGTCTCTGAGAGTCTATGGGCCACTGACATCATCGTGTCTTCTACATGAGATGACAAATTTATAGCTATTCTTTGACTGAAATCCAACCAAACTTTTAAAATTACTGGCACTCGGAGAGAGAGCTTATAAAATAGTTTTTAGCCTGAAGCAAATGTTCATGGCCAAGTTAAACTTCCTGCAAATTGGGTCTCTAATGGAAATTCTGAGCCTCATCCCAAACTATCGTTGTGCTCTTGGGCACCACAATAATACACTGGGGCAGTAAAGTTTCATTTCCCGTCTTAAGTGCTTTTGGGAGAGATTCCAAGGCATGTGGGTTTATTACCTTAAATCTAGATGACATGCTTTTTCTCTACTTGCTTGCGTAACAGTAGACACTGCTTAGTTTTTAGGTGATGACTTTAGACTAGTGCATGACAAATGGTCATCTTCTTAAGACTGTGGAAGAGAGGAATGAGACGAAAACGTTCCCAATGACTTTTTAGAGCTGGAGAGCTAAGATAAGCTGCACAAAGTGATTTAGAGGAAATTCCAGCATGGAATGAATTCTAATGGACTGGAGTTGATCATCCTGTCCTCACAGTAGTTTCCCGCCAGGGTAATGCCTTTATTTCCAGGGATTTACCCTGATTTAAACTACTGTAACTCCGTTCAAGTCACGTGGCAATGAAACAAGTGTATTAAAAAGAAGAGAAACAGTTTATGTCTTTATGCACATGAAGAGTACTGAATCATAGTTTGTAGTTTCTGCTGCTAATTAATAAATCTTCAGCATCTGTCTTTAGCTTTTTGTAAATACAGCACAAGTGAAACAATTGGAAGCAGCCCCTCTCAAACAATGGCTGATATGCCGGTACCTAACACATCACACGCTCTTTTCTGCCCTGAGGATTAACCTCTTCTTTTCGGGTTTGTTCCTGTCGTGCTCACTTACCTGCTCACCGTCACTCCTCGTCCTGCTCTCTTTTTCCTCACACTCCTAGCCACAGCTTCTCTGCCTTTCCAAGCCTCGTCTTACGTGGCTTCACAGCATGATGAGCTATTTGTCTTCCAGTTGATTTTAATCTCGGTTCTTCTATATTTGAATTAGGCCCATTCTTCAGACACGCTGCTTGGCAGCATGAGAACATGGAAACAGTGGGGGACAAGCAGTGGGGAAACGCGAACTTTTATCTCATTTGAGAGGTCTGTGGAATTTCAGGCTGAATGGCTTCTATGCTGCATTTACTTTAGAGAAAAAATTAATTTATACTGTTTTTTCTTTTTTTTTCATATTCTACATATACAGCAAAGCTATCACTTAAAGCTTAGTTCTGCTCCTATGAGGTTAGGAGTCTAAATAAAATTCTGTCTCTGTTCATGCAGTCTTAATTTTTCTTGCTGCTAGTTATTGGGGGCCAGCTTTAAAATGCTACCTAAATTTTGACAGGTTGACTTTTTTTTTTTTTTAAAAAAAATATATTTTTCTGGTAGTAAAGAAACTCTGAGAAACTCTGTATGTTACCCAGCATGTAATAGTTATCACATGAGTATCTATCGTTTTCTGGAACTAAAAGAAAGCGAGTATAAGTAGGAATTCAGAAGAGACATTTGGCTAACACATGGCAATCAGAAGAAGACTACTTGCTGCTTCAAGGCTAGCTGTTGCATAGCACGCTGTGATCAGAGCGAGTTGGGTTTGTATTCTGTTAGCTCTCGCTCCATCCGGGGTAAAAGTCTTGTTTAAAATGGACACTTCGTAGTGTGACTGATTGACCTTCTAAATAATAAAAATACCTTTGTCTTTTGACAAAAGGTGATTGAGGTCGCAGAGCTTCTGAGCGTATGGTGCTGTTTATATGAAAGTGGCTGCAGGTATGTCATTTACCCCTGAGGCCAAACACATTGGAAAAGTCTCTTCCATTTTACAATGGCTGCTGAAACTCTTGGCTAAAGCTTTTCGTAATATCCTGTCACTTTTGGCCACTTCTGTAATGACTTTGATTTTTGCCCTACAAGCTGTATTTCTCTGGAACTGGTCACTTGAAGCAGCCTCTAAGTCCTATCTAATGAACTCCTGCTTCTGCTGGAACTCATCTTGGCTCTATAACGAAACAACTACTGAATGAAAAAAAGACACAGCTGCCCTAGCAGCGGCACGGAGAATCGTTCTGTGGAAATCTGCTGGAGATGGCTTAAATACTTTTGTTCCGATGCTGTGAATGACCCTCTCTTTTTGGAGTCAGTTATTCATAACTGGCTCGTGTAATAGAAATCCATCGTTAAAATTTAGGCTTTTCTAATAGTTCTTTTTGCATTTGAAAGGTTTTAATTATCAGAAGCTAACACCAATAGAACACCACCTTGCAACCCTTAATTTGAAGAAAATAATGGATTTGATATTTGCCTAATAAGTTTTGTCACCACAGCAGTCAAAGTGACCCTAGCAAATAGAGATCTTTCCTTGTTGCTCTTGCACACTAATAAATTGTGCCTCTTACTAATGATAGTCATTTTAGGAATATACTGGGAATAAAGACAGGGAAAGAACAAAGCAAGTCTTTGAGGGTACATAGCTTGCGGTAAACGCATTAGAAATGAGCTGTGTTTATTTGCTGAGGAATAGTCTGTTGCACAAAATCAAAAAGTATATTTCTATACATAGCTTTATTTATATAAAACTTCTGTATTTATATACGTTACTTACATTAGACATGCAAATAGATCTCCTGGCACTGTGGTTCTAATTAGAAGAGAAGTCATCCAAAACACTGTGGAGGGATGATTGAGTAAGATTCCTGTTCACAGACTAGTTCTTGTTTGTTATCAGAGAACTATCAGTGGATCTGATGAATTAGAGAGGCAAAACCCCAACGGCCAATTTATAGAATGTGTTGTCCCCTTCCCTTGCTTGAGTGGGAGTGGTTTTTCTGCCTTTCACTGCTGATGCGTGGAGTGGCTGTGGCTGGAAGAGATGGATGTTAAGCATGTGCAGAATTAGTTATGAGCGCAGTGTAAAAGTCACCGTGACATCCTTTCGTGAAAATAGAGGTTGGTTGTTGTGTGGAAAGGGGGAGGAATTACCAGTTTGGCAGGATGTATTTTCAAGGCGTCTTCCTGCTCTTGACCTGCTGAAACATTAGAAAACATTGTTTTCTTATGTCTTAAACTGAAAGGCAGCCTATTTAAAGGTTAATAATGAGGACAAAGTAGCAGATTGGATAGTTTACAGCAGGCTGCTGAATCCTCTCCAAATAGAAACGTAATTACTCAAAACTGGGAAGTGTGCACACATCCATCTAGGATTCCACTTTAATATGTTTTTTCCAGGATGGTGTGAGATGAAGTGTAAGATTTCTTTTTAATGGCTCTAGTGACTGCTTTTCAAAGTCTTGGAGCCTCTGAATTTATAAGAAGAATGACCTATTTTATCTCCCTTTGGAAAGACTCAAATCATAAATATTGTGGAATTTATGTTTTTGTGTGCTACCATAGTGATTAAATTTTAGCTTTTACTTTGCACCTGTTGCCAGTGTGCACATGTGGCTCTACAAAAATGTTAAGCGGTGTTTGTAGTCACTACCTGACATAAATAAATGACTGAATCTGCTCCTCCAGAAGCCTCAGCACCTATTCTCAACTCCTTCCCCACCTGTGCTAATAATTACATCACCCCAAGAGCTGCTGCGGTTGGCGTGTACCAGATGTGGCCTGCAGGCCCGCAGAGCTTTTACTCTTGCTCCTTCCATAGCGGTGTGATTATGAAAGATGGTAGTAATTAAGATGAACCAAGATTAAGATTAACCACTTCAATATTAGCTATGCATTTTGGACTTCTTTCTGTTTTTCTTTATAACATGCCAGCATTTTCTAAAGAGTGAAACAAAAGTACTGGTAGCTCTGGTTGTGGGCCAAATAATAATAGTCGTGGTCCAGTGAAGATACTGCAAGTGAAAACTAGTTTATGTCAAAGCAGGACTGTACTTCTGTTTGACTAGAAATTTTTGCGAAGTGTAGGATGTAGGGCTTGCGTTTGGCTAATTGAATACCCATAATTCTGAGCACGCACATAGTATTACAGTCACGGAGGTGAAGGAGATGTTGTTTCTGAAGGATCTAAATAGCAACTGGTGAAGCTGACTCGTGCGTAGACTGCTCGCTTTCCTACAAAGCACTTCCAAACAGTTCAACTTCTCAGTTTATACCAGTTGCATACTGTCTTTATCTGTTGTTAATAAGCATTTCCCTGTTGTCTGTCAAAACTTCTTTTGAGCTCCTGGTGCATTATAGCATATAAAAAAGCAACATTTGCCTTCAAAGCAAACTTATCACCGTGTTCCTGACATGAGCCATTGCCTGAGCCAGCAATGTGCGCTTGCAGCCCAGAAGGCCAACGGCATCCTGGGCTGCATCCCCAGCAGCGTGGCCAGCAGGTCGAGGGAGGGGATTCTGCCCCTCTGGTCCGCTCTGGTGAGACCCCACCTGGAGTACTGTGTCCAGTTCTGGAGCCCCCAACATCAGAAGGACATGGATCAGCTGGAGAGGGTCCAGAGGAGGCCACGCAGATGATGAGAGGGCTGGAGCACCTCTCCTGTGAGGCCAGGCTGAGAGAGCTGGGGCTGTTCAGCCTGGAGAAGAGGAGGCTCTGGGGAGACCTGAGAGCAGCCTCCCAGTGCCTAAAGGGGGCTGCAGGAAAGATGGGGAGAGACTCTTCAGCAGGGCCTGGTGTGACAGGACGAGGGGTCATGGGTTTAAAACAGAGGGAGGCAGATTCAGACTGGACATAAAGAAGAAATTTTTTCCACTGAGGGTGGTGGGACACTGGCCCAAGTTGCCCAGAGAGGTGGTGGATGCCCCATCCCTGGAAACATTCCAGGCCAGGTTGGCCGGGGCTCTGAGCAACCTGATCTAGTCAGGGATGTCCCTGCTCCTTGCAGGGGGTTGGACTGGGATGGCCTTTAAAGGGCCCTTCCAACCCAAACCATTCCATGATTCTATGACATGTCAACTTTATTTGCCTCCTTCCACAGTGTAGCTGTGTCTCCAGGACCAGTGAGTATTTTGTTGGAAGCCTGCAGAGGTGGGATGTTTCTGTTGCATGGGCACCTAAAGTAGTTTGAGTAAAAATACTGTGAGGGTGAGTGAGAAACTGCGTGGTAACTCGGGCTAAACAACCACAAATACTTACCAACTTACCAGCATCCTATATTTTTAAACATCTTGTAGTGTTGTTTTCCATTACAACCTGAATGGCCTATTGTCCTGTATGCAAGATATTATGGAAAATGAAAGTTTTACATTATGTGATTTGACAGTTTTTTCTTACAGATTATTGGAACAGGGAACGTTACCATTCTCCCATTTCTATGCCAATATGTAATTCTCATTCATGTTATCAGTATGGTCATTATCAGCACTACCAAGTCTGCCCCTTCTGCTGGCCAAGATTGGTGGAAGGGGATGGACTGCCTCCTTCCCACCCTGATCCCATACCCAGGAGTTCTGCTGGGCTGGCAGGAATCCTCCTTTACACCTTGCACCTTCTCTGGAGGCATTTGGGCACCAGCTGTGCTTCAGGTAGAGTGAGTTTACCTTACCTGTAGTGGTGACAGCTCCGATGGGCCTGTCCCTCTGCCTGCTCTTGCCAGGATGTTGTTTTGAGCCTTTTTGTAGTGCCGTACCTGCTTTCAGCCTCTCCAGTGCTACCTGTGCGTAGGCTCAGTTATTCTTTCGCACACAGGGACCTCACAGTCCGAGTGGCCTTGTCTTGTGGGACCAGTGTTGATCTCATCTCGCGAGAGGCTGCTGCTTATGCACATCATTTTCCCAATCTTCCTAACCTCCAGCCAAGTGGACTTGCTGATTTAACTTGCTCCTTTCCAAGGACGTACAGCCACTGAAACGTGTAACGTGCAGAAAGTATTGTCAGTCAGGTGTTCTTGACTTCAGGCGGTGCAAGCTATATCCAGAGAAAACAAAGTCATTCTTGTGTGTGCTTGCCTGCTTTCATTTCCTGGCCTCTCTGAATCACTTTCAGACTGAGGTCAGAGTCCTCAGAAGTGTCCTGAATTTTCCTGCAGTTTGATCTTGTCCACTTTTGAACTCTTATCCTTCCTGTATGAGTTGCACCTTGAGATCATCCGTTGCTTGTTTGCTGGACTTTCTGGCAGGACCCATTTCTTAGTTTGTCCAGGAGAGTTGCTATTTGACTAAACAGACTATGCAAGTAGATTTTTTAGTTTTTGCTTCTATTTTGAAAGGAAATTTAAAAGACTTCCCAGAAGGGTAAAGAAGAACTGAGTATCCGATGTGGCTGAAACATATAGGTGATTGTAAGCATCTTACTCCTTTTGGTAGCTCACTGGTAGCGAAGCATTGTGTCCCAGGACCAGCAGTGGCTTCAGAGATGCTCTCCAGGTTTCACAGGATTACTCTGCCTTGAACACTCTTAGTCCACAATTGGAAATTGTCTTTACAATAATGAAATCTAATCACATAGGTTCATTTAAAAGAAAATAGCTAGCACATATCCAGGAGAAATACCTGCAGACTTTGAGGAAAATAGACTTGGCATATTCTTAATCTTATATGTGTGGGTCAGTTTTGTAACTGAATATTCTTTATGTATAACAGATATAGATTAAAAAAGGCAACACATGTAAGTAAATTTTATATATGAGTATGTGTGGAGTTTTGGTTTTTCTTTTTTTTTTTTTTTTTTTTTAGATACAGTTATATAAATTTGTGAGCTTTTTTTTCCTTTAGAGTGAAAGTCCTGCAGGCATATCAAGGCAACCTTCAACAAAAGGATCAAGGCAATGTGCCAGACCCGGAGGAGAAGGTAACTAGAGGGAGGATATTATTTCTATTAAATATGCTGGAAGGTTATTGAATAGGAATAGCATAAATGCTTAAATATCCGTGTTTATTATTTTCAGTGCTTGTTTTATACTCCCAGTCCGCATTTATGAATCCAATAGGCAATGGATTTGATACATAAAGTGCAGCTTGCTCACATTCCTCATGCAAAATTGCAGATTTAAATTCAGCCTACTCTTAATATTTATTGTATTCTCTCTGACCGGGCTTTTTTAGTTGGTCTACAACTCTTTCTTTTTCTGTTAGTTTCACGAGAACTGTTTCTTTACTTCATAATCGAGCAAGTTCAGACAAATATGCCTTCAAAAACTTTGGGAGGCTTTTTGTTTGTTTTTTTTTTTCCTGTCACTGAGGATTAGTGGACAGTGTGTCTGAGTAGGTGACATTGCACGTTACCTTTACATAAAGTGACATGTAAAGGTTTGTTAAATGTTTACAGCAGAGCAGTATTTTTGTTTTAGTAAGACTTAAGATATGTTGTTTAAGGTTGTTTTAGGAAGATGAAAGACATTTGTGAGGCAAGTTGTGCTTTCCTTTAGGGATAAATCAGACATCCATGAGCCCTGAATTTGTAACTTCATCGCTTACTGATATTTAGGAAGTGTACTCTTTCTAAATTTGGCTAGGGATTCCAAACTTTATTTATTTTCTGAATTTTTCAATTGTTTCTTAAGGATTTGAAGTCTTAGTGTTTGGTCTTTAGAAATTTAGAGTTTATAAATGAAAGATCCTATTTGTCAAAAAACCCCAACCAACAAACCAAAAAAAGGCACGTTCCCTGAGATTAACTGAGTATTGACCGGTGCAAAAAGGAATTTCCCTGGGTAGTTGTTTCATAAGCAGGACATTAAACCCTCCACATTTGTGTCAATTTTTTGGAGTTTCTGCAGTGAGAAGATGGGTGAATTCAAGACTAGCCAAACCTTTCTGAATGATTTCCGTAGCCTGAGACATTTACAATACTGCAGGTGTAAGCTGGAAAACAGGTGAAGACAAGGTGTTAAGCACAACCTCTGGCATTTGATGCTGAGAGAAGATTTCTCTGAATATTGGAACAGTGCTTTGGTGCGAAGTCTGTCACTTGCAATAATAGATCTGAGGTGTCCGTGCTTGCCCATTAGGCTGTGGATTGATATAAACTGGGATGGTATTGATTGCAGGCTATTTTACCAGCCTTTGGATGATCACCTCTTCTGAGTCTTTGACTGGAGGTATTTAACAATTGGTACAATCATCAATAAACATTCCTCCTCGTCTGCCTTGCGCCCACGTTAGTAATTTCTCTTTGTCTCTTTAGACAAAATTAAAGTGAAATTTTAGTCCTGAGATAGTTTTAACTGAGTATAGTAGACAGTTGTGCCAGGCTTTACAAATAAGTCAATATTTGTATTTTATCTGTGAAGGTGCTTCATTGCAATTGCTCATGTCACCAGCTTTTCTCTGTAAGTGTATTAAATATTGTATTTGCATACTAAATAGGAACTAGATTATCTTCAGAATATCCCAAGTACTTAATACTTTCACATCAGGAAGAAAGGAATCTAAACTTAGTACTGCGAGGCCTTTGAGTAAGAAGGCCAAAAGGAAAAGCCTAGAGAAACACGTAGGCAAGGGATAAAACTGGCTGCTAACTGGAACTCGTATAACGACGGTATACCTGCAATATCTGTATTTAAGTGCCCTTTTCCTTCCTAGTCCTATTTCAGTGACCTGATTATTTACTCTGATTCAAGTTTTCTTTCAATGGTTTTGTGCCCTGGGACACACATTTTATTTCTAATTAAGAAGTCAGTGTAGATAAATCAGTTCGACATCTCAGTTGAGAAGATAACAATAACACCTGTGAATTGATACCTGGTAAATAGCTAATTCTTGCTGAAGACATGCTGTTTAGTCTAATGAAGCATGAAGATCTTCATACACTTAATCTGCCAGTGTCGCTATCTTTAACTGGTGTAAAGAGATTGTGTGTTGCTGTGTCCTCACGAGCGTCCACGTTTTCTGTGGGTTTGCATCTTAGTAGGTTTCCAAGTGTCTGAGGCAAAATACCGAAGTTGTGTCAGAGCTTGAGTAGTGTTTTTCTATCAACCAATAGCCATGTTGTCAAAAGGACTTGGGCAGGGAGGGAAATTAAAAGGATGTTTAGACACCTTAAATACTTTGAGAAAGATCTGGCACTTTGGATATGAACGTCTGTTGACTTAGGAGCTTTATTCAAGTTGGTGCTCGAAAATTGAAAATTTTATGTCACATCTCATGTACCTATGTGCTGTGAGGTTTTTAATAATTTTGTAGATGAAAAATACCATCTGGATTCCATTAAATGTAGTCTTATTTTACTGCTTAGTGATCCTTAGCCGATCCTATAACTTTTTTATTTCCCAAGATTTGAATATTTGTTTTATAGCCTGAATTGGCACTAAACTACAGTGACCAGACACGCCCCATTTTATTGGATCATCCCTTCTTTAAAATCAGGATCCAGTTTTCTGATAAATGAAATATGGTTAACGACCTAGCCTGTGTTTTGGCTTCACGGTAAATATTTAAAAACACTCCTCTTTTCATGATGCAGCAGGCCAGCGCACTCAAATTTCAGTTCACCTAAGTGATGAATACTTTGGGGCACTGGCCTTCTTTTTGCTCTAACAGGTGAGTAAGGCTCAGGGGTGCCCCAGTAAGTTATCCAGAAGGTAGTAAAAAACCTTCTGGAGCTATGCTGATGCCTGTTGTGCACTGATCTCTGAAGTGATTGGTGATGATGATCAGAGCTGTCTGTATTTTCTGATATCAGCTGGAGATAAATAAATGCACCACAGGAGAACGCACAAGGCTTAGGGTCATGACTAAACTTGTATTAAATAAAACTGGAGTTGTCAATGGAGGACTAGCTAAGCAAAACCTATATTTGCTATCCTAGTAATTAGAACAAGGTATACCAACATTTGCTCACCTCTATTATGAACAAATTCCTAATGGTATTGCAGCACAGGAAAATGAAAGCCTGGTTGACCTTTCTCTACTGTATGTTAATCTCCTAAACTAGCAGAACTAAATATTGGATATTTCAACCCAAGTGTTAGGCAGGGCTCTATGTAGTAAATTTTTTTCCTGTGCACTTGCAACTCTTCGCTGATTTGTTCTGCTGGTGGAAATATCACCTGAGGTGTCGTGGCTGTAGATGGGGGCCCTGTGAACCTGTTCTTTCCCTTTGTGTTACAGTTACCTGTTTGCAGATAAGGAGACCTGGGAGTGCTGTGTTCCGTTCCTGGGCAGCACTTTGGGTACCTCTTGTTTTAAACACGTGTGCTCTTTCTGGATCTGTGTTCTGGTTTTGTTTAGTGAGGGGGGGCTATGGTGGCAGCTTCTGTAGGAAACTGCTGGAAGTTTCCCCTTTGTTCAGAGGACTTGGCCAGGCCTAGGGCGGACCCGCTGCTGGCTAGGGCCGAGCCAATTGGTAGCAGAATGTTCCCTGATAACGCCTCTGTGATAGTGTATTTAAGAAGGGGAAAACAGAAAAAAAAAAAAAAAAAAAGGGGGAGAAGATGTGAAGAATCTGAGTTGGGGCAGAGAGCGAGCCTTGAGGGCCTTGCAGGCCTCACCCTCTGGCCTCCCGCCGGGCGGCGACTGGGCCCAACTCGGCCCAGCCCGGCTGCAAGAAGTGGAGAGGAGATGAAATGTGAATGAGATGTGAAAAGATCTTGAGAGGCTTCTGTCGGCCTGTTGTGAAGAATTTCTTGTGAGAGGAACGGCTGCAGACGGCAAGGGCAGTGAAGTAGGGGGAGCAGGAATGCGGCTCCTGGCCAGAATTCCCCTGCAGCCCGTGGTGATGGCCGTGGAGGAGCAGAGATCCCCGTGCAGCCCGGGGAGGCCCACGGAGGAGCAGAGATCCCCCTGCAGCCCGGGGAGCCCACGGAGGGGCAGAGATCCCCCTGCAGCCCGGGGAGGCCCACGGAGGAGCAGAGATCCCCCTGCAGCCCGGGGAGGACCCCACGCCAGGGCAGGCGGGTGCCTGAAGGCGGCTGTGGCCCATGGAGGCCCCGCTGGGGCAGCCGTTCTGGAGGGGCTGCACCCCGTGGAAGAGATGACCCACGCCGGAGCAGTTCCACGAAGGACTGTGGCCCGTGGGAGGGACCCCATGACAGAGCAGGGGAGCAATGTGAGGAGTTCCTTCCCCAACAATTAAGCAGCGGTGTAAAACAACGTGTGATGAACTGACCGTAACCCCCATTCCCTCTTCCCCCCTGTGCCACTTGGGGCGGGGGGGGAGGTGGTAGAGATAATGTTAAGCCTGGGAAGAGGGAGGGGTGGGGGGAGGTTATCTTGTTCTCTGTCTCATTATCCTGCTTTGGTTTAGCAATAAATGAATAGTTTTCCCCAAGCTGAGTCTGTTTTGCCCGTGACGGTAACTTTAAGGATCTTTCCCTGTCCTTATCTCAAACCTCGAGCCTTTTTCCTTATATCATCTCCCCCTGTTCTCTTGGAGGGTTGGGGGGAGTGAGAGAGCGACTGCGTAGTGTGGCCCTGATTGAGGCTAAACTATGACAATCTGTAATCTTGCCTATTTCTGAATTTGTTCTGCTTCTGCTGCCTTTTGTGGAGTGTGAGAACTGAACATATTCTCCAGGTGAAGAGGAGTGTGTGTGTGTACAATGTGTATTTTTAATTATAAGACTAAAACTAAATATTCTACCCTTTCTGTACATATCTTGTTAAACTATTTATACAGGTGGTCTTTTCTTGACCATGTGTGTTCAGTGCACAGGTATATTTTCAAGAATGATGTGCAAATGATGCTGTATCATTTCTCCTTTTTGTCCCTCTGCCCAGAATGTCTCTTCTGCCTGGGCAGGTAATTTGGAAATCAGATGTATACCTGAATATTTCAGCTGTCTTCCACTGTGTGTTACTCTGCTTTTGTCATCATTGTCCTGTTGTAACTGAGGGAATTTAATGAAGATAATTGGTAGATGAAATAATGTTTTGGTTTTGTTTTTTTTTTTTCCAAAAATAAAACTGGTTAGGTAGCATCAAAAGTGAACAGCATTAGTGGATTAGGCTCTTCTATGGCATTACCAGCAACTTGCAGAGTTCAGCTACTAGAAACCAGCTTTTCTCGCTTGAAATTTAGTATGAAATGTGTTTAAAGCCTTTGAAGCAAACCAAAGTGCATTATACATTCCCAGTAGTATACAAACAATATTGTGTATTTTAGCAATAGACTTTATTACGTAAATATTGTGTTGTTTCCCCAGCTATCAGGCTAATAAATACTAGCTGTAAATCGTTTCTCAATTAAAGAAGTTGCCATTAGTTTGAAGTAACATAAGGAGTTCAATCAGCGGTCATTCAAAAAGTCTTTGTGACCTTTGAGTGTTACTTATTTACACTCAAGATGGTTTGTTAAACTAGGATAGCCCTTAAAGAAATAGTAACTGGTATTCAGCATGGCTTTTTATTTTAAATTTTTATTGTATCTGTGGTTTCATTTGACTATAAACTGTTTTGTTATAGCAACTGTGGAAACGAAGAGCATAGAAGACAGGATTTCAGAGGACAATGTTGCTAAATTGCAAGAGAAAGCTGAACCAGGACTTGCAGTAAAACAGAAAGGTAAGGAGAATAAAAACTTGACTGCCTTGGGAAGTCTGACTTGAGTGTTTCGGGGCTGAATTTGAATCCGTGCAGCTAAATGATTTAGGGAGAGTGATTTACACTTAATCCAACTGCTGCCTTGTGTCTTAATCACATCTTGTGATTAATATCCTGCTTTGAAAAATGTATGTTCCCTGATAAAACTGTTACTTTCTATTCTGTCCTTCCTTACTCTTACGCAAGTTTTCAAAGAGGCTGGTGCTTACAGTGTCCCAAGGGAAATGCAGGGCTGCTGTGCCTGACTTCTTCTGCTGTGGTGACTTCTTCTGCTAAGAACTGAATCATTGAACGTTGTCCTTTTGTACAAGTCTTTGGGAGTCTCACTTAGTGTTTGCATTTTATAGGGTTTTAGAGGAAAATTCCATCTCTGCATTCTCATTTCTCCATTTCTTTTTCGAGTCGCATATAGCTCCCAAGACATACATTGTTAATGAGGTATTTGTATTCAGCCACGGTGTAGATGGAACCATAGAAGCAAAATGGAGGAGGAAGAGCTGAGATTTAAGCAAAAAGCTGTGTTTTCGTTTTCTGCAGATCCAGATGCTTGACCTACTTGGGAGAGTTCCTACATGGGTATGTGGGAGGTCAAAGGCTGTTTCCCAGTCCACCTGTGGCCTTCAGGGCCCCGTAGCTCTTTCAGTCTAATGAAATGTAGACGGTTGGCCAAGACATTTGTGTGACCTTGCACAACTGGGAGAACTTCCACGCTTATTCCTTTTCATCTCTTGGAGCTGTCTTGTCTATTGGAATGTATCAGTTACAGAATATAACTTTATATTCCTCTATTGCTAATTTGAATGTATGTCAGAGGAGTATCCCCAGGTTCGTTATTGATTTGGATCGCCTGGATTCTCAGGCGATATAAGAACCAAATATTGTATTCACTGTTCTTTATTCTCAGCTCTATTCAATAAGATAGTGGGACACAGTAGTGCATTAGCGAACCTTAGTTTTCTGTAAGTTCTTCTGGAGATGAAATTGTCCTTCACACGTTTAGAATGTGACATCAATTGTGGCACCAATTATGGATAAGAACAGTCACTGCAGATAGCTAAATTGGATGCTGTTTGGCAGTAATAATAGGTCAATGATCACATGTCCCTTCTTGTTTTCTTGTGCCTTTAACTGCAAATTAAAGATATGAATCATTTATGGGATTAAAAAAAACCCCTGTTAACTGACTGAAATAAACTTATTTTCTGCATTCTGCTTCAGTCTTATATTCCGTTTCTGAGCACCGAGGCTCTGAACTTTCCGTTGTGTTTCGTTTTTATTCTTTATAAATGAGGATTTGCCAGCATATCAATTATTCTCTCTTGGTGTCCTCCATTAGGAATCCTCACTGGCTAGTTCATGGCAGCCTCTTAAATAAGAAGTCTAAGTTCCAGGCTTTCTGGCAAGAGGGCGTTTTGGCCTGCCTCAGCTATTTGATACACCCCTGAAGTTACTTAGGTTCTACTTTCTTTAGACTTGTGCACGTAAATGCAGCCACTGCGATGCGAAGGGAGGAACAGTTTAGATTTAGGAAACTTGACTTACTTTGCCAGTGCCTTTCGAAGCACCCTAGAAATCAGTCCTTGCAAGATGCTTAGGCACAGTCTTGTTTGCTTATGTAGCTGGTCCGTGATAGCATTTGTTTGGTTAATTGTGCATTAAGATTTTTACTCCAGCTGACTGTAGTGGAATTAAATGGAAACTGGGTGTTGAAACTGCTTGAAAATCACAGCTGCTGCCCTTCTTCAACTCCAACTCTGCGCTAGGAGTAGGTTAGAGAGGAGCTGAAGACAGTTCTGCAGTGTTTTCAAGGGTTTGGAGATCCTTGGGACTACCTAAAAAAATAATTACATTCTGTGCACTGCTTCTGAATTTCCTCTGGGCCTTTAATATTTGTGGACTGTGTAGACTTACTTTGAGGGGTAAGCAGTCCCTGTGCTTTCCTAGTTCAAAGTAGATTGGCATGGCTTTGCCTCTCAAATCTGTCGTACAGATTTATACAATTCACCATTTAACTTTCAGGAATGTCTACTCAGATATTCAATTAAATCATCCATTTTGATCCTCCACTGTCTTTTGACTTTAAAAAGTTTCGTTTCTGCTGAGTGTGTTCAGCTTAGTGACCACAACATCGATGTCTTTAGCATGGAAGTGTGTGTTTGTTGGAAATTACTCCCTAACGTGTTTGTCCCTGTTCTCTTGGCCCCGGTAGTAGTTCCCAAGTAAGAAGTTCTTGCTGTGTGCTTCATGCCTAACTTGGTCAGATTATTATTATTATTAAAGAATTTGTACAACTTCTCTGAAAAATCAACATATTTGTTATTTCCAGGTGAATTTGCCACCGACTCGGCAACATTATAGTGCTAAAAGACCAGCACTGAACATACCAGTGACAGTTAAATCTTAAAATAGATTTAGATTAAAATAGAAAAACAGCGTTTTGTAATAAATAAAGCACTTCACTAGTTTAGTGCTTTTTTTCCTTTTATGCTATGTATTAAAGAATTTTTCAACTGTAACAAAACATAATTAGTTGTGTTTAAGTGCTTTGAGTAGACTTTATCCAAGTAGTTTCCATTTAAAAGAATACCAAAAAGCCATTTATGGAAGTGCTTTGTGGTAAGTGTTGTTTTTTTTAAAAAAAATAATAATTTATGAGCACTTTATGGATTATAACTTGAGAATAAGCAGAACCTGTGGGGAACTTTTTGCAATATATTACAGGTAGTTCTTGCAACAACCAGTTTAATAAAATGTACGTTTTCCATTTTCCCTCCCCCTGTTACTTGTGTTGGTGGCTTCTGTTCATATTAAAAGTGAAAGTGATCCACAAAACCTTTCCTCAAATAACTGGATAATTGGGCCAGTAAGAGATGGTGAATCTGGCAGTCTCCTGGAAATCTGGTATATCTTATCTTGCTCTGTACAGGTGTCACAGCGCTGTGCCGTGGTACCGTCACTGCCCAGTCCCCACTGGTGCCGTGGGGCTGGGAGGAACCAGGAGAGTGAGATTTTAGAGATGCTCACTTCTAACGCGGAGTAAATGATGCCTTGCAACTCTTGATTTTCTATCTTGTGCGCAGCTGTTACGTCAGTGTGGTGCATGTCAGGACATAGCGAGAGCAAGAAATCAGCTGAGACCTTGAGTGTGATAACTACTCCAAAAGCTGCACTCCTTGCTTGCTGGTAGCCATTTCTTTGAAAACAAAAGTAGTGATTCTTGCGCGGTCACCAGTGGGCTGTCTCAGCTCCTGTGATTGCGTGTGCAGGCTCCAAGCAGAGACTTTATGTGAAATCAAATACTTTATTAAGGAACAGATCTCTGCTTTTTCCATCTCTGTACTGCTATGATCTCCATCACGCAGGGAAAATGCCTTTCGCTGTGCAAAAGGAGAATTTTGAAATCCCTGATGCATCCATTGGGCAGGGATACTAAATGAGGCACCCAGGAAAGTGCTGTATAAACATGGGGATTTTTTTTTCCTACAAAATGTAGTATGTGTACTACTCAGTAGATTTAAATGTGAGGGCCCTACCCAGGAAGCGGCAGAAAAGAGAATAAGCAGGAATCCACTAGGAAAGTGGAATGCAATAGACTCCAGGAAAGATATTGCTTTTCTGTGCCTAAACTTGGGTTGGTAAAAGCCCAGCTGCCTTGGCCTTTTTTCTTTCAGTGGTGCCATTTGTTGGTGATTTCAGAGCAGAAGGACACTGAAGTGGACAATTATGCTAGAGGAGTCCTTTCCATGTGTGACATTTTATGGAAGAAATACTGACAGATTATTCATCTGCATAAGCTTTCTAGATGGAACCCAAGAACACTGAATGCTTTTGACCTACTACAATTATTTGTAGAAATGCTAAAGCAGAAAGTGGAGAATGATGTCCATAATTCTGTGCCATTAGATTGTCAAGGCAAAGATGTCATTCGTCTTGTTCTCTGCCGGTAGAGAGAATGGTCCAACCTGAGCTGGGCAGGCGCGGGGTGATGCCATTAACTGCACTGGGCTGCTCGGAGTAACTGGTCAACCAAGAATACCAGTAGAGGAAAATAAGAAGTTAAAGAAAGCAAAAGGCAGGTTTAAAAAAAACCCAGCGTAGAGAATGTAATAAGACGTTAAGGTAAATAAAAGAAAGGTTTAAAAAAACCCAGCATAGAGAATATAGGTTTTTTTAATATGGTTTTTCCTCTTATGATTTTATATAACGAGTAACTTGAAATATTGCAAATGTTACCATGCAGCTATGGAAGAACTGAGTGAGATGATGTCATTTTCACCGATGAGGGAATTTCACAATATTAAGAAACAAATAAAAAGTAAAGAAAGTTTAAATGTTTCTTCAGTGTCCCTTTTGAATTGTGAATGCTCCAAGATGTTTAAAAACTGGAAGTTCACAAGATATTTGACTTCTATACAAGCTTATAGAATTTTATTTCTAATTTTAAAGTTTATCATGTGATGTATATCATGAGCACACATTCAAGTGTAGCGCTAACAAGATTCAAAATACTGTCGTAAGAAAAGTTAGATTTGCACTGCCAGATAAGCCAAAATTCTACATTTGTTTCATTTCATAGAAGGAGAAGCGGAGAACGTGGCTCCTGAAAAGCCTGCAGTATCTGAAAATGGCGAAGTACCTACTGATCTTCCACCTCAGCCCATCCAAAGGTTTGCTTCTGTCCTTTATTCTGTTTGAATCAAACTCTGACGTGTCTGGAGGTAACACAGCCCGTTTGAAAACAGCAAGGAGACTTGGAGCAGTATGTTTCTGCTAGTGGTACTAAATAATAAATATTATCCCATGCATGGCTCCCTTTATTCACTTTCATGTCCTTTTGTAAAGAAAACTTTAATGTTGGGAAGTGTTTCAGACTTACTGTCTTAATCCATAAAGTGCTCCCATGTAATGTTATTAAAATATGAGGGACGCGTAGAGACTCTAATGACAAGAACATTGCATTCCATCCACGACTTCCATAAGTATGGTGTTGGTGAGATGAACTTGCCTTTTAAATCCCAATTTACTTTTTCTTTGCACAGCAAAGGCTTGTGTAATTGCATCACTTGTAAAAATATTTTTTTTTCCATTTACATTGCAGTGTTTATTGTTAATGCTAAATTTGTTGTTAATGGTAAATAACTGTGTTGTCTCACTAAAAAAAAATAACCTGTATACAAATCCAGAGGTGATTTTACACGGACTCATAGTTTTGATTTTTTTTTTTTTTTGTTAAGGGCACATTTTCTAGAATTTCCTAGACTCCTACTAGGACAGCAAGTATTGAGATATTGGGTTGCACCCTGGGGATGTTTTCAGTGTTGTTACACGTTGGCTAATTTATTGAGCTCATGTGCGTGTACATGGCTGTTCCTTTGGAGGACGTGTGAGGCTTCCTTTTCTGGTATAAATGCAAAAGCCTCTTTGTTATTGCAGGCGCATTCCCCGTCCTAGCAGTGCAAGACCAGCACCGCCCCGAGTAAAACGTCAAGAAAGCGCAGAGATCTTACTTCCAGAAAGGTAAGGAATGTGGGAGATGCAGAGCAGATGTTTCTAGCTCTTGCACCGCAGTATTCTCGAATCTTCTGTGCCTCACCTGCTGCTCCACAGCTTTAGGATGGATCATCCTATTGCTCATTGATTCAGACTGGAAAATTCAAGCCTGCTTTTTTTTGTTTTATTCTTTCTGCAAATCCAGTGCACTATCTAAAAATTCTGGTTGGTAGTCACATCTGGAAGGTCAAAAATAGAATTTTTTTTTTGCCTTTGGGATCTCTGCAACAGATAACCCTAGAACGTTAATGTAAACTAGCACTAGAAGAGATCTGTGAAATGTGCAGTGAATATCCCGTGTTCAAAAAAGGCTGAAACCGCCGTTTGGGACTACGGACGAAATGGCTTACTTGATCTTTGATAAGTGCCAGTCATTGACGTAGTGTGTTTAGAAGGAAAATATGCATCCTTTTGTGAGAGGAGGATGGCTAGCCGTTTTCAGAGCGGAGCAGTGAATGGAAATGACAGAATTTGATGTGCTTTTAGTTGGTGCTGCTTTATTTTATGGGAGGATGGATCTTAACAGGTTTGGACAGATCTTAACAGCCTTTCATTTGCACTGTGTCTCTTTCAGGAGTGGTAGTGGTAAAACAGTCTCAAATGTGATCACAGACCAGCGGATTTCTGATGATGATGATGACCAGTTTGTGGTGGAGGCAGCACTGCCGCTGCCAGAAATGCCAGAGATGGAAATGGTCTGTTCATGTTGCAAATTATAGAGCCCTTTTTCGTACTTTGTTTGTAACTTGTTTAAGTTCAGCTTCTAGCTGAATATTTTTGAATAGTTGTATAGTATAGCAATGCCAACTTATTGTAACTAAAGGTTTCTTCCTGCATGTGTAGGAGCCAGAACTGGAGCTGGTTGAGGATGAAAAGCACGGTATGTTTGCTTTTACATATATTTTTTTATATATAGAATAAAACCATGGGTTTAAACCAAATGCTGAACACTTAAAATGCTGAATAAAGCAGGAAAATAACTCCTGAGGGTAGGAGTTTGCAACTTTTGCAAGAAAACCAGAAATTATTTCTCAAATGCAGTCTTGTTTAGTTGAACAGCTGGATTTGCAACTGATGTTAAGTACAGATTTTCTATACATCTTTAATGTCAGCAAGATTTAAAATTCTGCATAAAAGTCATAAATTAATGTTTCTTTGAGTTAGGTACAGCTTGTCAGCTCTGAGATATGAGACGATATTGGCTGTTTGAGGCAAGTTATAGAAAAGCTTTTAGGAAAACAGATGGACCGGTTCTTAACAAGATTTATGCTGACTCATAGAATCACGGAATGGTTTGGGTTGGAAGGGACTTTTAAAGGTCATCCAGTCCAACCCCCCTGCAAGGAGCAGGGACGTCAATCATGACCTCAGATCTCTGACTCAGGGGCTTCCATTATGGTAACACTGGATGTGTTTTATGCAGATATACCTATATGAATACAAAAATTCCCAGCAAAGGAATATTTATATCTATCTACGTACCTTTGATGGTTCTTGAATTCTTCTAAAAGAGATGTGCAAAGGAAAAACCTTTGTGTTCATACAGCTCAAGGATCTGATGTACCCAGAGTAGTTCAGGAATGATACTGATGATACAGGTTGATTTAGAGGACATTGGAGAAAATAGATCAAGTAACAAATATTGTATCTCAGTAATTAAAATCCATAATAGAATGCTGTTCATGTTGCTCTAAAAATTGTTTACATAAAAAAAAAAAAAAGCAGTTCATTTTGATTTTATTGTCTGAATGTTTAAAATAACATTTTAGTGCCAGTCAGTGCTGAGAAATATACTGATTTTTCAACAGGTGGACTTGTAAAAAAAATCCTAGAAACAAAGAAAGATTATGAGGCGTCCCAGAAATCATCAAAGATGACAGAGAGGGTAAGATGGTAATGGCCTTCAAAGAACTGTGAATATTAAATATTGTGATCGTGACCTTTTTCTCTGCCTTAAATGTGTGTTTTCCATTTATGATCAAGCTTTTCTCCTTGATGTGCTATGCTGCTTTTTTTCCTCCATTAATCTGTCAGATATTGTTACCTTCTCTGTGTGGTGCCCTCTCTTTCTCACCTTTAATTTTTGTGGTTTGGGTTTTTTTTTCAGTACGTTTTTTCAAGGAGCCTTCTTTAGCCTATTCTGTTGTTTTCCAGAACAAACTGCTGATTTCAGCCTCGCCCTAGATGTGGTAGGGCACGTTGTGAATTTGTACAGCTGAACCATTGTTGTTTCGATCTTACTTGTCCTCTGGGCATTGGAAGAGCAGTGTCCTGTTGCCCAGCAGTCATTATCATTGTCTACAACCACCCGGGAATTCTGGTGCAGTTAACCATATTTTCCTGTCACCAAATGCTTCCTAGTAATGTCCTGGTGTCTCCCAGCACTGAGGTCTGAATCTGTGAAGTGATTTGATTTGACTTTTTCCACAATCGGTAGTTGGACAGCAAAAGTAGTTTTTGTTGTTGCTGGGTTTTTTGTTGGTGTGGTTTTTTGTTTGTTTGTTTGTTTTGACAGCTTACAAAGGATCTAGAAAGCATCTAGCAGTGATAACAAACCATAAGCAAAAGGTTTGAACCCTCCGGATTTCAGCGTCTAGCTGCTGAAACTGGAGAGTTCTTGCTTTTTCAGCCTTGCAGAGCTCACGTTACGAGAAGTAGGAAAAGGCAGAGCATTTAGGTGGACTTTTCTGATCCATTGGCCCTTGGGAAAGTTCCTAAATCACTAAGCTAGTTTGATGTGCTGGTGAGGAGGCACTGAGGAATGCAGTGCAGAGTGCTGGTATAAAAATACGGACAGGTATGTAATGTTTTGGAAAGGAGAGTTCTTTAACTCTTCAATCTTCAATTCCAATCACAAATTCTCTCTTTTTTAATGACATTCAGGCTTGCAGGGTTTTATTACCTGTGTTCTCCTTTGGGAATGATCTCTAATTTGGCATACTGTTTTAAGATGCTGCAACTCACACCTCAAGAGTGCAGCTTTTCACAGAGCATCAAGCTCTTTCAAATAGCTGTCTGAAATCAGTAGTGACTTTTGAAGCCTCCACCACTTGATTGCCTCTTTTGGCTTTATCCAAAATAGTAAGATCCAGATCCTTGGGGGAGTATCTTCTCTTCCTATCTGGAGTTTAGGACTATCTCAGATCTAGGCCTGCTTGGCTGGAAGAAAATTCCTTTCATGTCTTGCAAGGGCTGAGATTATAGAAGCAAATGAATTGTTAAAATAGGAAAGCACCTTTAGTTTTCTTGTCCATAATCTGTTAGGAATAGTTCCAGCTTTATCCAGCTTGCTGAATGATATACACCGCTTATTGGAAATGTGCAGCTTGTGGCCTCTGTGATTGAAACACTGTTGGCTGTTTCTAATGAATGTGTCTGGTGAGAAAATTTGCCTGCTTGAGTAAGTTCTGTCTCTAAATGAGAGTTCAGAGCAGAGGAGGGTTACAAGTTGATATTGCTGTCTGTATGCAGTAGCTCTAGAGCTCGGTGCTGGAGCGCGTGTTGAGCTGGCACTTGCGAGAACGAGATACAGCTGGTCCTGTTCCTGGCTTTGTAACTAGGTGGTGCTGTTGAATCGTCAGTCTCAGGACTAAGTTTTAGGACAGCGTTAGTAGTTCATTTAATGATGTCTTCCACCAGTACACGGCTGTGCTGTAAGCTGTGCTGTTCGGCCTTGTGTCCTGTCAGCTGGTCATGGAAGAGGACAATGGGGGAGGGTTTACAAAACGGCATGGATTTCATGCTCGGGAAGCTTCCTCTGGCGTTTGTGCTAAATTTTCTGGGTTTTTCCTGAATTAGAGTAACTAAAATGGTTCCCTTTAACCCCTTAGATTTTTTTAAAATGCACGTGGCCAATTGTGTCCTCCTACAATAACCATTTAGTCCCATTGCCTGTTTTGAGTCTCTAAAATGTTCATTCAGTCCTCGTTTGTCCTTTGTTGCATCTTTTGAAGCACTGAGCTGTGTTAGCAGCACTGATAATAGACAACTAATACTGGAAAAAAAAGTGCTGACTTCCTAGTCCATCACGTGCAAACCTGCCTACAACGCTAAGCTCCTGGAATATCATCTGATCTCATATCCAAGCAGCTGGCTGCTACTGCAGTAGGTTTCTTTGCTGCTACTGCTTTTCAAATTATGTTGAAGAAGTCGTCGTGATTCAGAGAGAAGTGTAGTTTTCCTGACAGGAGAGGAAAAAATCAATGGAAAAGATGATTGGTGTTAGTGACTGGGATTTGACAGATGTAGTTCAGAAAACATGGGCTGGAGACATTACTGAATCCTGGGAATTTATTTTAGGAGTAGAGACACTGTGACGCAGGAGACAGTAAAAGTGAAAAAAAAAAAAAATTCCAATGTGGCATTGCCTCTGGGAATATTTCAGGGACCAGATATGCAGGGGATGGCAGGTGGGGGTCTGGCATGCTCGTGTGGCTCTAGCATCATGAGCATGTCTCATCTCTGAGGGATGTTCCTGACACCAGGAGGAAGGCAGTGGCAGGATTTTTTTCCTGTGAGACTGCAGACAAGCAGTTTTGGGAGGAACAGTTACTGGTCTGTGGAATTTCTTTGGAGAGAGGCAGCAAAACTAATTAAAAAGAAAGAAGAGTTTCAAGCGGTTCGTTCCTGCCAAGTGGTCTGGGCGGGCAAGTGGAGCCATGTCCTGTTACGTTGCTGGGACTGGGAGTGATGGGTCAGGCAACTCGGGCCAGCCTGCTGCATTCAGGTGGCCGGAGGTTTCGTGCCAGGTCTAACTCTGCAGGCTGCTGGGAAGCAGTATCGGTCTGAGATTTGACCATTTCTCTCCAGACTGTCAGCTCTCTTATTTAATTTGTTTTCCGTCAAACTCTCCAGAAGAAATATCTTCTACATCAGCATGCAGATGTATTCCAAAATGTATCATGCACTGGAGAGCAAAATGTAATTGTCCTTCTGTATTCTGGAGTAAGGTAACCAAATGTACAGTGAAAATTTGCAAGAATACTTGCTTTGGGAAACTACATCTGATGAGATGAAGGTTATCCTTGTGTCTGTCAGTAAGAATGTCCACCTTCCCTCGTTTTGTTAAACTATTCAATACATACAGAATAAATGAAATATTTTCCTAGTTACATTCATTAGTCTTTAAAGCCTCATTCTCCTGCCAGTTGGGAAAATGAAGGAAGAAAAAAATATGTTTGTAGTCTGAGCACTGGAACTTTTGGCTTATACTTTATTAAGTCCAATATTCAGCAATAAACTGATTAATGGATCTACTTGATTTATTATGGATTAATCAACTAGAAATTAAGTGAAGTTGGTGAATTAATACTTAATCCAAATGCAACACTGGCGAACTCTTGGAGATGTTTCACACCTTCTGCCGAGAAGCATTTATTTGTGTTAAAAGCATTCCTCTGAAACCTTTTATGTGCTGCGTTTCCCAGACATGCATTTGCTTTTTAAGAAGTTTTAATGAAGAAAAAGAAGAGAAAAGGAAAGAAGACTGAGATTTTCATCATCTAGGTCTTGCCTGTGCAGAAACTTAAAATAATATACACAATTTTCAGGTCAAACAAAGAGGTCATTCTGGAAATACCCAAGGTTTTTGCTGCCTTGATTAGCTGTGTTCAGCCTAACAAATTCCTAAAAAGACTTCCTAAATGTATTTGTTTAGAATTTAACCCCCTAATGTTAAACAGAGAGAGAAACAGATGTTACATTTTGTATTCCACTTGATTTATTTGATGCGTGGAAAATGTAGGCAGGTTGTTAAATAGTTTAAGCAAGTGGGATCACAGAATTGCCATCTTTGCACTACCAAGTACAGTTCACAAGCTTCAGAAAAGAAGCAGCTTTGAGGTTTCTGCGAGGAACAAGTGATATTAAATAGCTTAGCACCTGGATAATATTAACTTTAATTACAAATGTGATAAATGAAGTATGTACTGCTAAGCTCAGAACAAATACAATCATTGCTGATTCTGTTTGTTTGAAGTTCTTCAGGTCATTGATTTTTACATTAATCCATCAGCTGTACAGCACTGAGTGTCCTCTCCAGTCAATGCAATTAGTAACGTCTCATGTTAACCAGATGTATGCCTAAGTCCCGCCATTTAAGAATTTGGAAGAGACTACAGCTTCTCAGGATCCTGCCAGCTTAATATATCATAAGAACAAGAAATGCTGACGGTAAAATTTAATAGGAGTCACCTGCAGAGTGGCTTTCATCTTTGTGCGACAGCTCTGTTCGTGATGATGTGACGTTGACGCAGTGATCTGAATAAAGCTGCAGGGAGAAATCTGTGGTGCAAGCATGCAATTCCTCACAAGAACCGTGCCCAGCAGTCTGGTTATGGCCAAGCACCGTACCAGCTGAACTGAATGAGCGTACGCATGCGTGTCCTTGTTACACTACCGACTCCCAGAAAACAAACCTGGTCCCCAAGTAATTGCGTTACCAGCCGTGAACACAGGACGAGGATCTTTGTCACTCTTGTGATATTCCTGGTCTCACGGCTCCTTTGCTGTGGCCTTTGCACACAAAACGCCATCTCCTGCGGGTACAGTGTAAACACAAGGTGAGGCAGCAGGTGGATATGTTAAACAGAAAGGATATATAAAAGTGCAGCCAGACAGCTGTGATCTCCATCCCTGGGAGAGGGCACAGAACATCCGCAGCGGAGCAGCGGTGTGTTGTAGGACACAGTACAGGTGACTTTCCCACATTTCAAGAAGCTTATCAGTGGGTTTGGCTGGGGCATAGGCTGGTGTGAATGCAGTTGTTTAACACAAGGAGCAGGTTTATTGCAAATTCTTTTTGAACAGGAAGGAGGCTGCTTTTTCAAGAGGAAGGAGGTCGTGGGCCCAGAGTTCCAGAAGTGTGAGCAGGAAAGCTGGGCAGGACTGGCACCAAATATGCCATTATGGCTGAATTAATAACTATTTGCTATTGTTAATTACCACTAGAGTTGTCTCTTGGCATGTGTGTGGTGAGACTCCTAGGATTCTGCTTCGCATGCTGAATAGTGCACCAAATACGCGAGGTTTTAGGAACTGACTTCTCCCCACCACGGGCTGAACGTGAAGTGAAGCAGACTGGCTGTGGGGGCTGAGGTGGAGTGTTTATGTAGGTCTGAACAGTCCAGCTCTTTTAGAGGTATCATTAGTGGGCTGGGGGGGGGAAACCACCACCACTACCCCACCCTCTGCCCCCCTCCACCCCCCCAAAAAGCACCCCTTTTAAAGAGCTATCCTTTTATTTTCTTTTGGTGCCTTCCAACTCAGAAGCAGGTCAGACTAACTCTGGTAAGTCTAATGGTAAAGAACATTGTGTCTCAGATTCCTTGGCCTGTTACTGAACTCTGTACCTGGCATAAGCAGAAAAAGCATCCTGTTCATTTGAAATGATTTAACATTTACAGTTTTCCCTGTGTTTCTGTGAAAGAGTTTCTTACGGTGATCCCTAGTGGATAGTTACAATCTACTTAAAATGCAGGCTCTGTAAAAACCAGGAAAAGAAAACACCCTTTATGATCAAAAAATATTTTGTACAATTAAAAAAACCCCACCTTGTTGTTTTTGCATTGAATGTATCAAAATTACTTGTCCAAAATGAAGTTTCTGTCCTGTCCTATAGAAAGAGGTAGGGGGGAAATGGCGTAGCTCCATAAAACTCCGATTACTTGGGTCTGTTTTCATAGTGGGACATAATGCAATAGTTAAAGGGGGCTGTAGGAGCTATTCAGTGCGTGATGGATGCTTGCTCTAATTTGATTCATATTTAAAACCTGTTAGTTAAAAAAATGGAAACAAAAGAGAAGCTATATGAAGGTAAGCAAATACTGTTTCTAGAAAGAAACTTTTTGAACAGCGGGGAAAAAAAAAATCCTACCACCTCTTTAGCTTAGCAGATGTCAGGCGCTTCAGATGCCCTCGACAGCCCGGCTATCGGAAGGGGATGTCTTGAGAAGGATCCGTTTCTATGGAGCTGTGCACGCTGCCATATTTATACTATTTATACTGAGCAACCTGATCTGGTTGGGGATGTCCCTGCTCCTTGCAGGGGGGTTGGACTAGATGACCTTTGAAGGTCCCTTCCAACCCTAACCATTCTATGATTCTATGATTCTATGATTCTAATTGCTTTAGTGACGGTGCATGAAACGCAAGAAAATTCTGGTGGTTTCTGCAGCCCTGTTGATAATTTCCCCTTTATTGATGAAAAATAAAATTCCTGCTTTTTAATTTCTCAGGTCCCTGCATCCGAGTCCACGTTGCGTTCTGTTCACGTTGAGGTAATGGGAAAGGCAGACTTTTTCCCAGGAATCCAAAATAAACATTGATCTTGGTGCGTTATGAAAAACACGAAGGAAAGGAAGCACGTTGGGCTTACAGAAGTGAGATAGTCTTTTATATGGGGATAATTTATTGATTCTTGGGCTTTTGTGAAAGGAGAGTTCATTGAGGTGTATGGCCTAATTAAATAGACTGGAACAATTCTGATTCTGGCATTTTTCTTAAAACTGAATATATCCTGTTACGTGTTTGTGCAAAATGAGCAAAGGTGGCATTCAGGACTCTTACCACCCACGTTGCCTGTTGCAATAAACCATCTGCCGTAATTCTTAGTGATTTAAAAGTGTGTCCCACGTAGATTTTAACCCATACCTGGAGCTGTGAAACTGAGAACAGACAGTGTGGCTCTTTCCCCCTGCCCTTCATTACTAATAATCAGCAATAGCTGGCAAAGCACGAGTGCTTCGTGGTGGTTATTCTCTGTCCTGAGCTCGGCTTTCTGTAGACTGCAGCGCATGTAACGCGGCATCGTGGCAGGGCAAGCGTTAGTGAAACGAAAGAAAGGATTGATGGTTATTTTTTAACCCTTGTGAGGAGGGACTGCAATGTGCCAGCTGAGCGACTGCGCCTTCAGGTGTTGGGAAATTTAAGTTTCAAATTTAAGTGCTTCTCCTTTAGAGAGAGACGGTAAAAAAACTCCTGCATGTTCTTACACCACTTTGATTTCATATAGTGTGTGTTTCAAAGACACAGGGCCTTTTGAAAGCCTGTTGATATAAGTCCAAACAGAATTTAATAGATTTTTAGTGCTAGTATGTTTTAGTACTTGAAATGACTTTGGATGGGATAATATTTTGTCCTTTTAATGTCAGTTTTGAACTACACAGAGTATGTTGGAGTTACAGGGACACTAAAATTATTTTTGAATATTTATTTATACACTTCAGGGCATCTCCTAGTTTCATAGAAGACATTCCACGATGATTTATTTCCATCTGAGCTTTTCAAGCAGCTGTGTATTGTAACATGGAATATTTCAAATTGTTAGCTAGATCTGTGTTTTAAAGTATACAGTTCTGGTTTGCTCGTCTACTGAGTTGTGGGATTTTCACTTCTTTGGTTTTTATTTTCATACCGTAGTTGCTGGTGTTGAGAAGTGTGGCTGCTTGGGCTGTCTAGGTATCAGGGAGGGGTCACGCTAGCATTACAAGAATGTAAAACATTGAACTTGGCGTTTGGAAAATAAAAATGAAGTGTTCTTCAGGTTTTCACACACCCAACTATATCCTCAGATAATGGACTGGCTGAGTCTTCTCGCTTCCAAGATAGTTGTGTTTGAAACAAATCCCTTATCTCTTGGCTGTGGCTTCTTAAAATGGACGGTGGGGAGGAGAGTGGTAAGGGTTTGGTGCACTTAAGAGGAGAGGAAAAACAAGGCAATGGGACTTCTTGCTGGAAAGCTGTTGGATCTGATACAGCTCTGCTCTGCTGCTGAACTGGTGATTGTCTTTATAGGTACTTCCCAGTTACAGGTGGAAAGTGTGGTGCCATGGATTAAGCCTTCCCTATGGCTTTGGTGGAGCACAGCATCTAGCAAGGACTAGGAAAACAGACTTTTGAGACACTGTTAGAGTGCAGATCTCTTCGTACAACTTCACTAGCTGCAGCGAGGTGGTTTGGCCAAAAAGTATTTCCAGGAGAGAAACTCGTGTCAACCTGAGACGTGTGCTGAGCCCTAGTAAACAGCTGACGTGCAGGACCCTGATCTGTGATCTGTGCCTCCAGGGGCACCCGGGCAAGAGGTCTCTTCTCTGGGGAGCTGCAAGGTCACCAGGGAGAGAAGCTGGACCACACTGACGAGGGCAGCGTTGGCCGTTGTGCTCAGAGCTTGGCCAGGGAGGAGACCCAGGGGAGAAGATCTGCTCAACCCTGAGCAGCTGTGCTCACGGGGGTGCTCACCAGCTCTCAGGGGACGAAATGGGTCATCTTTGCGTCGTAAAGGATAGCAAATATGTGGATGGCTCCGGAAAGCATCTAACTAACGTGTTTGATGTAACGTAGTATAATGAAACACCTGCTTCTGTGAGAGAGGTATGGGTCGAGTGAGAAGGAATTCAGATGAGTGTTATTTTTAACAGTTTAGCCAGCGCTTATGAATTGACTTAGGAAGCAAAGGTCACAAGTTCAGCAGCATTTGTCACTTCAGCCCAGTTCCTAATTAAACAACTTCAACTTTATAATATCACCGTAAACTCAGAAGCCCCACCGTTTTCGTGCACCGCGTGTGTGGTAGAACACAAGCATCAGATGTAAGTAGGTCTCAGCCTTCAAATCTTCAGAAGTATTTTTCTAAAATACACACATATATATATATGTATGATGTATATGAGTTCATCAGTAAGCCAAGGGCTGCTGAAATGTGTTTGGCAGTGGTCCCTGCTGCCTCCAAAGGCAGCTGAACAAACAGCCCCAGCGCGCACAGGAAGACAGGCCAATTGGGTAGGAGGGCAGGAGGGGACAGCGTGGCAGATTTTTGTGTCCCAGCGTGAGAGAGAAGCACACCGCCACCTCTGTGTTTACGGAGCCGCTAGGAACTGTGCTGAGGAATTGGTTGAGTCTGTGGTTGGGGTAGTAGAGAAAGACCTTTCTAGTTTTCCGGCCTACATTAAATGACCAAAATGACTTTAAATAAACTTTCCTTAAAGCTTTGTTTGTCTTAAATTAAAACTCAGTTTGGGAATTCGACCTAATAGGGTCTTGTAGGCTCTTGTAAAGAAAGAAAAATTAGGTTGCTTTTCTTTATGGGGGGGAGAAAAAACTCAGCAGTCTTTTCTTTAACGGCGATTGTTGTTTTCAGGGAAGGCTTTCCTGAAATAAGATTATTACAGGGTGTTAGTAATGTGGCATTACTTTGCTCTTTTTATGGCATCCTTTTGCCCATCCTGACTTCGCCGCTTTAGCAAACGCTTTCTCTGCATTTCACTTGCAGTAAGCTAGGAGGCTTCAGGAGACGGACCACAGAGACCGTGCTGGCTGCACGTGAGGGAAGCGTGCGCAAGACCAAATGATTTCTGAGTAGCGGAGTTTACTGAGGCCACATCTGCAGCCTGCGTGATTTTACAACCACTGTTAACAGAAGTACAAGGCAAGGAATCTCCGCCGTCTCTTACAGCTGTGCAGCGTGAAGTGCTGTTATTAGGACCAGCGTTAGGAGCTGGAAAGCCAGATACAGCCAGTGGAGGGAGAGAAGCATCTTGAAGGGAGCGATTTAGGGAACTAGGAGGAGGCTGTGCCCTTCAGCGTCTGCCATAGCTCCCAAGTAGCAGCAAAACACCGCAGCAGGCAGGTCCAGTGACCGTTGATCGTGTGGTACTCTGTAACATGATGAGTGGGGATGCTTCTACTTCTCCAAATTACTGCCTTTCAGATCTCATAATCATCTTTCTCCAGAGTTTAACGTGACCTTTTTTTTTCCCCAGTGTCGTTACGCACTGTGACTTGCAGTGGTATTGAGTAAATGCCAGGCCACCCCACCGCGTCCTGGTGCAGGGCTCTGGAGTGACGCAGTGACGGGCCGGCCTTGTCCCGTAGCGTGCTCACGGGAAAGGATTGTGGACGTGGGATTCACACAGCCGACGGCAGCAGGACACTGATAACAAAAGCGTTGTTGAGTATTACATGTCCGTTGAGAGCTTCTGTTCAATGATGCCACAGAAATTTCCCTTTCCATATACAGAAATAGGTTGAAGCCAACCATGAGTGACTGCGACGGAGGTTTCCGCACTCTACACCCACTGCTTTGGGAAAGATCCTGTTGAGAATGAGAACATCAGTGAGATCATTAGTGGGATCAAATACTAATTTTACTTTTGTGCGCTTGTGATGTCAAAAGCAATTTAATATTGCTGATGCTGTTGCACGTTTTTGTAGCAGTGGTGACCTGGATTTGGCATGCTTTCTGCTCACTCCTGCACGTGGGTTGTGGCAATCCCAGGCACAAATCCAGGCTGGGTGGAGAATGGATGGAGAGCAGCCCTGAGGAGAAGGACTTGGGTGTGCTGGTGGATGAGAAGCTCAACATGAGCTGGCAATGTGCTCTTGCGGCCCAGAAGGCCAACGGCATCCTGGGCTGCATCCCCAGCAGCGTGGCCAGCAGGTCGAGGGAGGGGATTCTGCCCCTCTGCTCCGCTCTGGTGAGACCCCACCTGGAGTACTGTGTCCAGTTCTGGAGCCCCCAACATAAGAAGGACATAGACCACCTGGAGAGGGTCCAGAGGAGGGGCACGAAGATGATCAGAGGGCTGGAGCACCTTTCCTATGAGAACAGGCTGAGAGAGTTGGGGCTGTTCAGCCTGGAGAAGAGGAGGCTCTGGGGAGACCTGAGAGCGGCCTCCCAGTGCCTAAAGGGGGCTGCAGGAAAGATGGGGAAAGACTGTTCAGCAGGGCCTGGTGTGACAGGACGAGGGGTGATGGTTTTAAAATAGAGGGAGGCAGATTCAGATGAGACATTAGGAAGAAATTTTTTCCACTGAGGGTGGTGGGACACTGGCCCAGGTTGCCCAGAGAGGTGGTGGATGCCCCCTCCCTGGAAACATTCCAGGCCAGGTTGGACGGGGCTCTGAGCAACCTGATCTGGTTGGAGATGTCCCTGCTCCTTGCAGGGGGGTTGCCCTGGGTGGGCTTTGAAGGTCCCTTCCAACCCAAACCATTCAGTGATTCTATGATTTCTAGACTATTGCTTCCTTTCTCCTCTTTCATTGCAGACTGTCGTAAACATTTCTCCAGATACTTCACAGTTAGCAGTCTCAAAAAAAATTCTTCATTCAATATTCTGTGCAACAACCATTTTCCCTAGTTTTGATGCTTTCCTTCTTATTCATGCTTTCTATTAGGAGAAGCCCTTCGTATCGGAAGCAGCTAGGAAGAAAGAAAGAGACTTGGTAGCCAAAGAAATTGAGAAGGTTCAGGTCTCTATTCAGACTCTGTGCCAGAGTGCCCTCACGCTTTGCAGGATCATGAATTACATTCAAGAAGACATGGATGCCATGAAGAACGAGCTGCAGATGTGGCGGCACGAGAACAGACAGCACGCGGAAGCTCTGCAGAAAGAGCAAAGGTGAGTGTGGTCAGGGAAAGGTTGATTTATCTCTCGAGACGGATTCCTGGTTTTAGGAGAGGGGAGAGTTTTGCTCACTTTTCAAAGCAAATTTGTCATCAGTCATTTTTGTGGTTTGGGGATATTTTTTGCAGTCTGAATTGTTTTTTGAAGTGTTAAAGTCTTTTCCACTCCATTTCACACGACGTACAGGATAGCAGAGATGGAAATGTTTCTGTGATACGAGAGGGCTTGATTTGTTTTCTTCTTTTCACAAATATATAAGGAGCAATGGGGGAAGACCTTAATAAACAAAGTAGATTTTGAATCGGGATTAGGAGTGGATTCCTAAATCACAGCCTGCTCTCTTTGGGCCATTGAATTCAGCGTGTTCTGCCCTGGTTTCAGTAACAGTTGTCATCTGTGCAAGGTTAAAAAACAACTTTGGAAAGCCAGGAGAGTGAAGGTGCATAATAGAAAGAAGGAGGTCAAGCCTGGAAATGGTTTCCTTGGCCTTACTTGTCTCACTAGTGGGTCTTTGTACTCCTTGAAAACAGAGCCTCCCTTCCAGAGGTGTGTCCTCTGATCTTAAACGTGAGTTACATCTCAATCTTCTTGGATTCACCATCAGCCTAGACAGATTTGCTGCTCCCTGAATTGACATGCTTCCCTCACGCAGAAGGAATTATTTGTGGTATTCTTAGCCCAGTCCTATCTCGGGAGGTAGCAGTGGGTGAAGTGCTGGAAAATTACAGCTGCTGGCTTAGTCCACGGCCTGGGGTGGGAACTGGGCCTTTGGTTCACGTATAAAGTGTAAGGATGTTAATTCCTTGCACTTAGGTAACACCTTCTATCCCCAGACCTTGACAGGCTTTAAAACTTTGCTTGGCTTCAGAATGCACGACCCCTGCAAACAGAAGGGAAATGGTGTTTGGCTTTATTTTGCAGCTGGAGAAACTGAGGAATTGACTCACTTGCCTTTGTGCCACACCTAGCGACAGGGAGCAAGTCTCGGGCCGTTCTCCAGGCGCGTGCTGACTCAGTGGGTCCAGTCTGACCTTGCCAAATGAGTCATTTATACTTCGCCCGGTTTCCCAGCACGTGTACGTGGCTCCGTATGTCCCCTGAGTTCCAGGGCGAGCTGGACTAAGGACAAGACTGTCTCCTTGACAGTGACACAGAAGGAGAGGGGGGGTGGGAAGAAGGAACTGCCCAGCCAGTTTTGTTTGCAGATTTATGTCAAACCCAGCTTTACAACGCTCAGCTGTCTCGTGTGAGGCTGTGGGCAGGCCAGCATCCCCTCAGCAGAGCCACTCGGTTCCCTTCCTCGAGCTAAGACCGCCGTAGTGTATCCCTGCACTTCAAAGTTCCGTATGAGATCCCAGTCAGATCAGCGTAGCGCTAAGGCATGTCCAGTCCTTCAGGAAAGAATTACAGAGCATCGGAGGTGAAGGAGACAATGCTTCCCATATGTACTGGAATTTGGATGCATGTCTTTGTTTTCTTTGCTGCTGTGAAAGACAATGGAAGGATCCCGTTGGGGAAACGTTAGTGCAATTTCTGGTGATGCTTTGTGTGATTTCTGCTAATGTGGTAGAAAGGAGGGGAAAACGAAATGTTTGTGAGATGTGGACTTTAGCTAACGAGCCCTCAGAGTGACTGGGTAATTGAGAATGACAGCAGGCTAGTTCAGTCTGTCACTTCCCTGGCTTTCCCTTCCTTCCTGAGGATGAAGCAAGCTTTACGGAAAGGGGCACATTTGTTTTAAAGACAAACAGCCCCATTCACTTCAGATGCATCGATGTCCTTGTGGTTTATTAGCACAGGATTTATTAAATTCCCTATTAGTCTGGGATTGCCTGCCCTTGTCAGCAGCTAGCGACGGGTCAGTCTTCATACAGCTTGCCTCTTCTCAGATGTCTACCTGCTGTATCTTGGTGCTGCTGGTGTGCCTGGTTGTAGGAAATAGCTGGTAGCAGGCCAGCAACCTCCACTGCAGTTGTGTTTGTCCCTCTCTGCCACGTCCTTCTCTCCTTCAAGCTCTCGTGGTGAGGCCCACAGGGATGCCTGTTACCACATGTGTCATGGCAGGACCCGGGGTCCCTGTAAAAAGGGAGTGTCCTTGGAATCATGCAATGATTTGGGTGGGAAGGGACCATTAAAGCCCATCCAGTCCAACCCGCCTGCAAGGAGCAGGGACATCTCCAACCAGATCAGGTCACTCAAGGCCCCATCCAACCCAGCTGAGCCCTTCCAAAGATGGGGCATCCCCAACTTCTCTGGTCCTTGTTTGGTTATATCCCACAGAGTTCCGTGCTGCTTCCTCCCCGGGCCAGGTGGCTGCAGCTTTTGGCTGGGTAAAATGAAAGAAGTGCTCGACGTATGCGTAGTGTGGGGGGAAATAAGTGCAAAGCAGATTTAGCAGAATTTTAGTAGAAAGTAGGATTTTAGCAAAAGAACTATATCAGCCAAGAAATGGCTGTTTACTGTTGAATTGTGGATGATCTCTCTTGAACAATATTCCTTTTCTGTCCGCGTTGTTAGCTTTGCCTTTGTGCTTTTTATTCTAAACTTACTTTCAGGAAGAGTGGGCACAACTTAAATTCTTTGCAAACTTTCAGGTATTGAATGTACTTTCCTGGAGGGTTAAGTAACCCGAAGCAGCATAACGTTTCCAATAACACTGGTCTCTCTGTGTGTCTTTCAGCATCACGGATGGTGCTGTAGAACCGTTAAAAGCTGATCTGGCTGAACTGGAACAGTTGATTAAAGACCAGAAAGACAAGATCTGTGCTGTAAAAGCTAATATTTTAAAGAATGAAGAAAAAATCCGGAGGATGGTTCTTAGCATAAACCTGTCTTCAAGAAGGTGAAGAAGAGGAAAAAATAAAAGCCTTGGGACTCACTGACATTCTTACCAGAGAAAACTGAGATATGTCTCGTTTAGCTATAAAATATTTTGGGACCAGAAGGCTAAAAATTATATAAAATCCCATTATTGTATTGATCTTTAGATGTCGATATTACCCAGGATAAAATTATATTTGTTCAGATGCTCAAGTTGCAGAGCTATTAAAATAATTTGTTTGTTTAGATGTGAACCGCTGTTACTCACTTACCAGGTCTTCACAGCCCTCTTGGCCTGTTGAGCACGGTTCTTTCTGCATCTCCTTCTCCTCGTTTCCACTGAGGTTACTTTTGAACACGCTGTCATAAAAATAGGTACTAGATACTTCTTTTGCCCCCAAAAAAAAAAAAAAAAAAAAAAAAAAATTAAAAAATGTTCCAAACTGCTGAAGGTCAGAAGGCTCCTGCATCCTGTTCGTTCTTTCCAGGTAAAGTTATCGACAAACCAATGCCACAAGGTCAAGAAGTAAAGCCTCGCGTGACTTGCCGTTCTTTGCATTGTTACAGAGATGATGTCATGTTTTCAGAGCTATCAGGAATCTTATTAGGAACAACTGAAAACGCAATACGAGCATCCCCACGTAAGGGAGCAGAAGTATTTTATCTGCACAGGTGTTAATTCCATTTTTATTGCATATGTTCATTTGGAAAGGATTAATTTAAGTACCTGTTTCCTCCCAAATGCATGTTCCTGCAACTTTTTGTACGTGAATCATTCCGCTGATTTTTTTTAGTTGACTGCAGATGTCTGTACTGTTTTCCTAATGACCTCTTGAGTGTACTGCCTGCTAGAGTCCATCTTTACTTATTGCTAAATCTGCAAAGCGTATTAGCGTAGACACAAGTGCATGACGCTGCGCTGAGCGCGGAAGGCTTTGGTCCCCTGCAAGGCCGTTCTCTCAAGATTTTTATAATGTGCGAGCACATCTCCTCCCATCTTGTTTGGATTGTGTATGAAGTGCTAGCCTCCTTTTTTTTTTTTTTCCCTTCTTTGATTGGCAAATCTGCATGTTATTTTTTTTTTTCTCTTCCTGGGCCTTGAAAAACCTACCAAACGGATCACCGCCAAGCAGCGTGAGTATTTAGCGTGCTAAATGTGGACGTTTTAAAGGGCAGCGTGCTTTGCTGCATGGAGTTTGGTGAGGCGGAGAAGTAGTAGAGGACTTGTGAAGGAATAGGAGACATATTCTGATCTGTTCTTAACAGCACGTTGACACCGTGGTCTTTGCTTTTGAATTGTCACTTCAATTTTTAAATTTCAGCACGTGAACTGAAATGGCGAGGCAATGTTGTGGGGAGGATTCGGAGAGACAGGACTCCTGCGGTGACCCAGCGCTGTGTTGCCACCCTTTCCTACCACGCATTGCTCCTCACCCGGGTTTGGAGCCTGTCCGCAGCATCCTGGCTCTCATCACAGGGAGGAAAATGGCTTCAGGGTGTCCACCAGAATCCCCAGAGCTGATGGGGAAAGCCTGTGTGGGCAATACGTGACTTTGGAGCGGTTTGAATGCTCCCTCCCTTCTCCCTTTAAATCCTTGCATCGAAAAATACAGGCTGTGGCCGGATTGCTCAGGCCCCTGCTTCGATGGGGTTTGACCCCCGAGCCCCTGGTCCCTGGGCGCCACTGCTAGAAGCCCCTCTAAAAGCACAGAGAGGTTTGTTAGCAATCTCCCAGCCTTTGTCCCCCCTTGGTGCCTCTCCCACGCCCCTTCGGCATCCACAGACGGGAGCAGCGCGGGGCTGCTGGGGCACAGGACTGGCAGGGAAGCAGTAAGAGCAGACCGGTAGCGGGGTGTTGAGGGGCTCTCCAGGGACACGAGGTGATTTCAGCTCTGCCCGAGGTTAAACAGGATTTAAATAACGACTTTTCCTTTCCCTCAGCTACCCTATTTCATTAAATTTCCTTCACCAGAGCCTCTCTTCTCTTCTGCCCCTTGCTGATGGGCGCTGCCCGCTCTTCGCGTGGTGACATGACCCATGCATTCATCTGTCCTTGCATTAGAAGTGACTGTCACAGAGTCACAGGATGGTTTGGGTGGGAAGGGACCTTCAAAGCCCATCCAGTCCAACCCCCCTGCAAGGAGTAGGGACATCTCCAACCAGATCAGGTTGCTCAGAGCCCCGTCCAACCTGGCCTGGAATGTTTCCAGGGATGGGGCATCCACTGCCTCTCTGGGCAACCTGTTCCAGTGCTCCACTGCTCTCAGTGTAAAAAATTTCTTCCTTGTGTCCAATCTGAATCTACCTCCTCATTTAAAAGCCTGTCCCCTGGGTTGGGGTGGAAAGCCTAGGGCTTATATAAACCTGGGGCTCGAAGGCACTGATTTGGCTCCTGGAGACCTTAGGGGGGACTTCTGGCATCTTTATGCACCCGTTTTCTTCTGCTTGCTGTGTCAAATATCACGTTAATCAAGAATCAATTAGTGTTAGGGTTTAATAACGTCTGACTTCTCCCGCAGTCTTAGCTCGTCTAGGTTCGTGGTGTTTTCCAGTATGACAGAACGAAGCTCGTGCCTTGCAGCTGAGGCTTGGTTTAATTTTAAAGGCAGGCTGAGGATGCGGCACCGAAAAAGCAAATAAACGGCCATGCCCGGTGAAGGGGAAAGGAGCCTCCCTGAAAATGGACAGAGAAGAGCGTGCGCGCGTCTGCCTGCGTGCCTCGTGCGTGTGATGCCTTGCCTTGCCCTGGGCTTGCGGTTCAGCTTGTGGGTGGCTCGTACGCCAGGGAAGCTTGGCTAGCGCGGTGCCGTGGGGTTTAAAACCCCGACAGTCTCAGGCCCCTCTGGCGCTAATGAAGCCAGACGGTTCTGGGAAGTAGGACTTGTGTTTCACGACGTGCCTGACATTCCTCTCTTGTGCAGGTCAGGAGGTGGCTGCCAGCCCCTCTGGGTTGGGGCTGGGGAATATTTCTCAGCTGAAAAGGTAGAGCTGCCGGCGGGATCCTGAAACGCTGTGGCTAGCCAGCGAGGGACGCTGGTGGGGCGATGGGACCCCCCCAGATCAGGAGGCTAGAGGGGGCTGGAAGGGGATGGCGGGGTGAGCTCAGAGGTCTCCACCTGAGGACACGGGTGGGTGCTCTGACTGTTGGAGACAGTTCCCTAGGGTGGGAACGGAGGAGGCCGAGTTCTGTGTTCAACAATGCTGGGGAAAGGAAGCCTGAAGGGTTGAGGTGGGTGTAATGGACTCGGACAGAATTTAGGTACCAGAAGGTCCAACTGTGGATGTGAGGGAACCTCTGCTCGCCTGGGACCTCACCCCTCAATTCCGGAGACACCAGTGCCAGGTGTCCTGAGTCCAAATGCACCAGCTGTTTAGGCTGCTTGTAAATCCAGCCCATTGCTCCAGCCTGGGCTTCTTCCAATCCACCTCGTCGTCAGGCTGAGCTCAAAAATCGGGCTCCCCAAAAAAGCCCGTTTCTTGCCCTGTCTGCAAGAGTAGCCTTAGGCAGGAAGGCTCAGGTAGGGCTGTTCGCTTTGCCGGTGTCCGAAGCTGTGAGATTTGTCTCACCCATCCATGAGTTTGAGTCCTTCAGTTTCAGACCCTGCACCTGAGTCTGATCAGGTGTCTCTTCCCATCTCATGGAGGCAACCTGCCAGGGTTCCTCACCCATCACAAAGGCAGATGCCCTGGGGCAGCAGGCTCTGCACATCCCTTCTCCCCCAAAATCTCATTCCTCACTGGTACCCTCTGGATGGAGACAGCGTCTCTCATTCAACCAGCTTGCTTGGGGGCAGAGCTCACTCTTGTTTTGGTCCTGATGGGACCTGGTTCTGCTTGGTGGCATGTATAGAATCATAGAATGGTTTGGGTTGGAAGGGACCTTAAAGATCATTTAGTTCCAACGTAGATGTGGAATTAACAGTTTTGCAAATGAGCAGCTCTTGCCGGAGCTGGCGCTGGAGTGTTTGTGTTTCAGCCTGGGAGGTAAATGCTGCGTGGTTTGTCTCTTCCCTTCTGTGGCTCCAGGCTGCCTGCTCAACTGGGAGGACACTGTTCACATTTCTTTATCCTCACCGGCTTGGGCGAAAGGAACAACAGCGTCATTTTTACATTGAAATCTGAAATTCCTGATCATGTATGTGCAACCCAGGGCACACCACCTCCGGCCAGCCCTGGAGCACCTGTCCTCCAGTCAGATCTGGGTTTCTCTACTCCGTTGAGCTGGTGCCTGATCTTGCTGTAGCTACCTCAACATTGCCAGCTCACTATGAGCCAGCAATGCGCCCTTGGGGCCCAGAAGGCCAACCGCATCCTGGGCCGCATCAAGAGAAGCGTGGCCAGCAGGTCAAGGGAGGTGATTCTGCCCCTCTACTCTACCCTGGTGAGACCCCACCTGGAGTACTGTGTCCAGCTCTGGAGCCCCCAACATCAGAAGGACATGGACCAGCTGGAGAGGGTCCAGAGGAGGCCACGAAGATGATAGGAGGGCTGGAGCACCTCTCCTGTGAGGACAGGCTGAGAGAGTTGGGGCTGTTCAGCCTGGAGAAGAGGAGGCTCCGGGGAGACCTGATAGTGGTCTTCCAGTACCTCAAGGGGGCCTACAAGAAAGATGGGGAGAAGCTGTTCAGTAGAGCCTGTTGTGATAGGACAAGGGGTCATGGTTTTAAAACAGAGGGAGGTAGATTTAGATTGGATATTAGGAAAAAAATTTTCACAATGAGAGTTGTAGAGCACTGGCCCAGGTTGCCCAGAGAGGTGGTGGAAGCCCCATCCCTGGAAACGTTCAAGGCCAGGCTGGATGAGGCTCTGAGCAACCTGATCTGGTTGGAGATGTCCCTGTTCCTTGCAGGGGGGTTGGACTAGATGACCTTTGAAGGTCCCTTCCAACCCTAACCATTCTATGATTCTGTGATTCTACCTCTGGTCTGGCTCAGCAATGCTGGGTGGCTGTGCTGCTGGGGATCTGAAGAGATGGAAACTCCTCCTGCTTGCTAAGCCGGGAGGGCTCCTTACTGCAATTTGCCGTATTGGATTTCTTCCTTTGCGAAGCCAGAACGGTTCAGAGGCCTTGGAGACCGTCTCTTGCCTATTGGGTTACTTCCCATGAGCACATCTTGGAATGGAAAGGGGAAAATGCCCGTTACTTTTAAATGCTTTAGAATTGCAAAGCTCTAGCTGCATTTCTGCGCCGGTAGAGAAAAGCCTGGCATTTGTAAGTCAGCCAGCCCCTACATGATTTAAGGGATGCAGCCCATTGAAACCTAATTGAAACTGGGCTCCAAACAGCTTTGCTTTAAAAATTAAAAAGCCCTAGTGATTTTTTCTTTTTTTTTTTGTTTTGTTTTGTTTTGTTTTCCCTCAAAGCACTTTGGCTCCATGCACTGAGGAGGCAACCACCGCAGCCTGACACGGGGCAGAACTGTGGCTGTGGCTAGCCCAGCAACTGCAGGGCTTTTTGGGTGTTTCAAGGGTTTTTGGGAACGCATCCTTCTCCACCGGAAGAGTCCAAGGGAGCGGGCTACCGCTGGGACCTTGCATATCTTAGATGACTGGACCGCGTCTCAGCTGAATTTGCATGCTTCCCTCTTCCCGCAGTCTGTGTGCGCGTGTGGAGGTGAGCCAGTCTGGCACGTGTGATGGATTCGAGAGGTGCCAGCTCTCGGAGAGCCCTGGGTCTGTCCCATGACGCCCCCGATAGCTGCCTGCAATGCCGAGGCCCCTCTCTTCCAAAATACTTCCTGTCCTGTTTTGTGAAAAAATATTAAGAAATAACATTTCCGTTTTCCAGTGAGAAATTTAATTAGAGGGAATTAAAAGGTATAGTTTATAGTTTAATTTAATGTGATGAAAAAAGGATTAGCTCCCTCCCCCTCCTACCCAAATCTCAACCTAAGACGATGGCAGCCTGGCCTCCAATTGCACCCGGCAGCCGCAGAGGGGAAATGCTTACCGGGAAGAAAAAGGAGAGAAATTCCACCCCAGATTTACAACTTGTGAAGCAGAGGTTGTGCGGGTTAGCCTTATTTTAGGTCCCACAGACTCGACTTTGTTGTGCGCCCAGGAATGGGCTCAAAACTGATTTTTTTTTGGCTACTTTTGCAGGTCCCTTGTGTGCTGAGGTGCTGTTCTGGACCACTGAGGCTCTTGGTTGTGTGTAAGTGGCGAAGGGCGTGTTCAGACACGTGGGGAGCGTGTGCTTGTTCCTGCAAGGTGGGGTTTTCCCTCCCAGGCGGTTTCTCCTTTAGGACTTTTTTTTTTTTGGCTAGCGGTGGTGTTTCGGAGTATCAGGCAGAAGGGGAGGGGTCTGGCCACAGGGACATTGGCATTGTAGGGTTTCCCCCATTGCGTTCAGGCCAGTTGGGTGGCAGGTTCTGGTGCACAGGAGAAATGCTCTGCCTGGTGGTCCCTGCTCCAGCCCTTCTCTGTCATCCAAAGCAAACATCTGCTGTTCAGGGGGAGAACCCAGATGTGGCTTCTTCCTTCGGGATCTGTCAGGCTCGTGGCGCAGCCTGATGCAAGGGAGCTTTCTGCACCCTCCCAGCCCCAGTGCTTTTGCCCTGAAATGGCTTCTGGGGAATCCTTGAACATCCCAGGACTTCAGCAGAACCAGGAGGACTTACAGTGCTGGGTAACAGCATCATTGTGCCCATTATCTTTGGTCGTGCCATTTATTTTGCTCAGAGGCAAGAGATGGGGTTGGAGCCCTGCTCTGAGGTGGAACAGGGAATCCTTCTCCTATCGTGCTGGTCGTGCCTGGTTCCTGCATCAAGGGATAAGCTGGTTACCAGAGCTGGGACCCAGATGGAGCTCGCCTCCTCCATTTATTGGAATTTGGGGAAGCAATGTGGCAGGATCTAAATGGGTTGGCCAGGAGGCACGCGAAGCCAGAGCAAATGACCCAGCGATCCCAGAAAGCCTCTAATCCTACCGGAGTATCTACACTTGGTGGCAAATATGCTGAAGACATTCTCCCCAGGTGCTGTGCTAGAGGCGCCCAGGACACAGGGGAAGAGGGTGCCCAGCCATTGCCTGGCCCAGTGCTTCACCCAAAGCGCAGCACTGGGAAATGGACTGTGGGACAGGCAATGAAGTGCAGATGCCACCTTTGAAAATGGATCCAGCCCTGGAAGACAGGGGCTACGTCTGCTGCGTTACTTTAGTCTCAACTCTGACTTGCACTGGATAAGGTGGAGAAAGGCAAAGACGATATATAAATGCCATTTTTGGCCTTACAGGGAAAGCAGCACCCGAACATGTATGAGGACAACCTTCTCCTTCAAGTTGGGGAGAAAACAGGTTCTGCAAATGAGTCCACTTCTCTAAGGAAAACGGATGTCTCTTCAGCTTTTGAAGAAGTGGAAATTTCTTTTAAAGAACAGTGTTAGTAGAATTGTTTTTTCTTTTTCTCTTTTTTAGAACTGTTTTTCCTCTACGTGAAATGGCGGGGTGATTTCTGTCCTTTTCCGTACTGGCAGTGCTTCCAGGTACGGTGGCTCTGCAGAGGGACAGGACATGGCTGGCATTTGCTGCCGGTCCCACACCCTGCGGGTGAGAGGCTCCCAGAGATGGCCAAGGACGTGATCTCCCCTATTCCTGCTGGAGCAGGATGGGCCTGGGGAGCTCGCTGAGCACTGCTCTCCGGCAGGACCTGCGGCTGGGGATGCTCCCTGCTCTCTCCTTCTCCCAACTGGATGTTGTTGAGGCAACGCCTGAGAAGAGTCTACCCTGGGGCGCCCATATGCCCCTCTTTACTGCGAGGTCTGCTAAAGGTCAACAGCATAAATAATACAGAGGAGGAAATCTTCACAGGAGAAACTACTGAAATAAATGAAGTAACTAACAATAACCCAAACCCTGAGACAAACAGAGGGAACTGGACCAGTTGGAGAAGGTCCAGAGGAGGCCACGCAGATGATCAGAGGGCTGGAGCACCTCTCCTGTAAGGACAGGCTGAGAGAGTTGGGGCTGTTCAGCCTGGAGAAGAGGAGGCTCTGGGGAGACCTTAGAGCGGCCTTCCAGTGCCTAAAGGGGGCCTACAAGAAAGATGGGGAGAGGCTGTTCAGCAGGGCCTGTTGTGACAGGACCAGGGGCAATGGTTTTAAAATAGAAGGAGGTAGATTTAGATTGGATATTAGGAAAAAATTTTTCACAATGCGAGTTGTAGAGCACTGGCCCAGGTTGCCCAGAGAGGTGGTGGATGCCCCATCCCTGGAAACGTTCAAGGCCAGGCTGGATGAGGCTCTGAGCAACCTGATCTGGTTGGAGATGTCCCTGTTCCTTGCAGGAGGGTTGGACTAGACGACCTTTGAAGGTCCCTTCCAACTCTAGCTATTCTATGATTCTATGATAACTGCATTTTCCTGAGAAGAAGAGCAGGTATGCCCTGCATGCCCAGGGTGTACCAGGACCTGCCTCTCTCCAACTTCTGCTGAACCACATTTCGGGAGCTCTCATGCTGCAGAGCTGGGGAAGGGAACAGCCCTTGCTTCCCATCCGGTGTAACCACTTTTGTTTGAAAAGATAATTATGGGTGTAAATTCCTCCCTCCCCAAAAGGCCAGAAGAGCTCGTTCCAGGTGACCGGGATATAAACCAAGAGGACTTCTCTTGATTTAATGGAAAAGGCATATTTTAACAGGGCTCTTTTTGTTTCAGAAGAGTGCCTCGGTCTAGAAGGAAATGGATGGGAAGTGGTACAAGCTGCATGGCATCTCCCAGTTCCTGGGCTGGCAGCCCAGCCACAGCGCCCGCTTTCTGGCTGACAGCTTTACGCCGGGTTAGGCTGGTGGCAAGAGGTGCTTCATTTCTTCTGTGCTTTCAGGTTTCTCTGCTTTTTGGAACAGCATCTGCTGATGCTGGAGACTCGGTGTCGGCGGTGCTTGGGAGGAGCTGGGGACACACAGCGCGTTGCCGAGCTGTCTGGGAAGGAGAAGCTGTTTGGATAAGAAGCAGTTGCTCCGAGCAGGAGGTTTGGCTTTAACCTCGAGCGAGAGAGAGAGAAAGGAAGTCTTTCTGTCCAATTCAAATAATCTCGGCAGTGCTTCCAGTGCACGCTACGAAGCTGGAAACTGGAGTCAACCTGAGGTAGGTCCTGGGTCAGCACCAGTGCACGGAGAACAGGAACGCACAGGTAAGAACCAGAAGCGATGCTGATGGATTCTGAATAAGCAGCCAGAACACAGAGATGCTGGGCTTTGTCTCATCACATCCTCCCAAAGGCAGACAAGCAGCCTTTAACCATTTGCACAATGCTTTTTTCATTTGTTTTTACTGGAGAGATGGAGTGGGAAGTGAAATAGCCCACGACGCTCCTCTCTACAATACCCAAGTTACTCCCTTGACCATCACAGATTTCTGTGTCGCATTTCTCATTGTAAGGACAGATGGGAAAGAAACGAGAGTGCGATGTCGTTTTCACAGTTCTCAGCTACTGCCATGTCTGAGGATGTGGAGAGCAAAGAAAGAATCCTCTGACATCTCAAAGTGTCTGGACATCAGAAAAACGGCACTGAAGTCAAGCCTGTTTGAAACAACAGCACTCGTGGTTAAACGCGTGTGTGAAAATGTTCATAAATTGTATCACGGGGAGAAGGGTGAAAGAAAACAGACTGACAACTCGTAGCGTGTATGAAATGAAGTGGCCTTCATTTGCACGGGTATTAAAGTCTGTAAGTTTAGGAAACTAGAACAAAAGGCTTGTAAATGCACGTGCTTCGACACTTGTGTTAACCTGAGGAGAACTGCTAGAGTAGTGTGTTTTGACTTTGCACAACGCTGATGGAAACAGCTAAAGACACCCTCACCCCACTGAGGGGTGTCTGGGAATTCCCGGGAGGCACTGGGCGATGGCGGCTCTGACTTCAGAAAAACACAACGCCAGGCAGGAGTGAGCCTGGGGAGCTCTCACCTGGCGTATCCCGCTCCAGCCGCGGCCGCAGCAAGCTGAGACCTCGTTTCGTTTCGTACTGGTTTTACAGCCACGTTGGTTCATGGTCACCAGTGACACCATCCTGGCCGATGCCCTACCTAGGGCAACACCTACGTCTGCGCTACCGAGTCTCTTTGGGTTTGTTGGAACTGCGGACTCACGGCTGGCTCTTCGGGGATTGTCTCTGCAGAGATTTGGGAGAAGGAGAGAGAGGACAGGAGAGGAAAAAATTGCTCCCTTTTACGTGTCAGTTAAGATCTGGAATTCCTTTGCAGCCCATGTGGAGCTTGTCTGTCCTTCAGGACGACTCTTGCTTGGTTACACTTAGCTGTAAAACCCAGCTGTGCTTGGAGATTTCCCTCTGCAGTTCTGGCAGGAGGGATTTTCTTCCTGTCCTCTGCTCAGCATCCTCTGCAGCTCTCAGTCTGTTGTGCTCACCCCTGGCAGGCCAGGCTCTTCACTGAGAGTTACCCTTGGAGGCAGGAGGAGAGGGCTGCAAGGAGGGATAGAGGTTATTTAGGTTGGCCAACGATGCATGGTACTTCCTGGGGCATGCGGCTTGACCTAGCGGGAAGGTTTATTTGTTCTAGTCACACTAAGAGTTTTATTCATGCTTCTTGTAGCTCCTGGCAGGGCGGGAGCTGAATAAATGTACCTCTCCGTCCCACCAGTTTGAGTCTTCAGCAAACAGCCCTGGGGCCAAACAAAAAAGTCCTGACAAGAGAGCACAGGGATACCTGTTTTGGAGGGTGCACCAAGAGACCTTGATCTAAAGTGGTCCTGAGCAGCTTGGACATAGGGAAGCCGTTGAGCGGAGAACAGCCAGAGGGGATTTTCCGAGAGCGGCAGGTTTCAGTGTGATGGAGCTGGAGCTGTTGCCACATGGGTGTAACAGGACATGGCAGAGGAGAGCAGGACATGTCCCCTCGATGGCCTCTGCATCCCTGATGGGGTCCCGGTGGCTGCAGGGGCAGCTCAGCTGAGCAGCACCTTGTGCTGGAGGCCAGCCCTGGAGCCAGGAGGAATTCGGGGGCCACCCGACGGCCGCGGTTTGTACCCTGTGCTGATCAGGTAGCCTGGGAGGAAGGAAAGGTGTTCTCCTCCAGTTTTAGTGCTCCCTGGCTCTCAGCTTTCCATTCCTGTCCACAGAAGCGTCAAGAAAGGGCTGGTTTTATGTTCAGCTCCGTTAGACGGAGGGCTGTAAACCCAGAGCCGCACGTTAACAGGATACTTGTCTTTCGGAGCCAAAATGGAGGGCGAAAGAGCAGGGTGTCTCACGGCAAAATACTGCTCTATTGTGCTGTTTTATATCTGCTGTAGGAGCGACCAAAACCTGGGTGGGAACGCGCTTTAAATGTGTTATTCCGTTAAAGTGTCACTTTCTCAAGTATCACGGGCTGTGTTTGCACGGCGCTTGCGGGCTCTCAGTACGCCACTGCAGAGAGCAAGCGGAGCGCAGGACCACCCGAAGGCATCCAGCTGCTTCCAAGGCACCGCCGCGGAGGAGGGACAGCCGGCGGGGGAAAGCACGCGCCAACTTCCGCTGCTGGTCTCGGCATCCACGTCTGCTGCTGCTGCCCGGGATGGCTCTGCCGGTGGCCGGGCTTTGTGGGAAAGCCGCTGTGTGATGCGGGAGAAGGGGATGTCTCCCCGGTGGGAGAACAGCGTTCCCGGAGAGGAAGGAGCCCCTCCAGAAGGGGTAAAGTCCTTCCCAAGTTCACGTAGATGGGTTGGCTTGATGGCCACCTAGGGCTGAATCCCAGTCACCTGCTGATGCTCCTGCAGAAAAGGGGTTGGGGTAGTGGGAGGGTTCACCGCACTGTTAAAGGCAACAACATTTTGGGGAAATGGTGGGTTATTAAGTGGAGATTTCAGTGCCCAATTAAGGCTGAAATTTGCTGAGCCGGGAGGGGGTTTTGTGTGTGGTGTCTGACACCCACTGGAGTTCACTTCCAGTGAACTCCCAGAGCCTGTCCAGAAAATTTGTCTTTAATTATTTTGAGCAAATGCAAAGTGCCCTTTCTCATGTCAAATATTTAATTTGTGATTCTGCCACAGCTTCACCTCTCCTCCTGTGGACCTCCACGCCTTCATACACTCTCAGTGCTTGCTCTGACCATCTCCTGAAGCTCGGCCCTCTGTTTTGCACCCTTGCACTCATTGTCAAGGCTGTAGCCACACTTGACTGGGGAAGCTGCAAGGGCAAGCAGGTCAGCCACTGATGCCTTTGCTTGGTGATGCTCCTGTTGCTTGCTCTGAAGTTCCTGGGTCAGAAAGACCACTAGAGGACTGTGATACTGCTGAAGCTGGTTGAGAAATTGCCCTCTTTTGAGCTGTACCTTCTCTAAAGCTTTGGGAGATGGAAACGGGGTATCTCAAGAGCATGCCCTACTACCTAATCAATGCACACACATACGTTTATGTGTGTTTGGCTCTGGATGGAGGGAGTTGTCTACAGGCCTTGAGGCTTTTTTTTTTTCTGTAGCAGGAAACAAGGTGCTAGGTATGGTGCTAGGCTTTATCTGGATGAGATGATGAACATCTCTGCAGACATCCAAAATCAGGCAGCCAAATCTCAGGCTTTGGAAAAACGGAACTCATGAGGAGGGAATCTGAGGGTGGGCCTAGCCATCCTTAGAGCAGTGTGGAAGTAGACACTCAATGGACACTGCCTTGCTCAGCAGGAAAGGCATCCAAAGCAGCAGGGCTGCTTGAAAGGGGATGGTGATGCTGCTGCTGTTGAGTCAAAGGACTGTGTCAACACATCTTCTAGGAGAGTGGCTAAGCTGCCTCCTGATTGCTGAGAGCAGCTTTTGTGGTGGGGCAGGGACCTTGTGCATCTTGTAAGCACGTTGGAGGAAGGCCGGCTGCCCCAGCAAGTCTCAGGTTTGCAGGAAGGATGGTCTGACAGGTTGGGCTGGGACACAGCAGCTTTGCAGGTATCTCTTTGCTGTGCCCCAGCCTTAGTTTGTGATCCACGAATGTTCCCGCCTCTCAGTTCTTCTGATCCAACAGTGGCACCACGGATCTTTTTCTCCCACAACCTTTTCTCCTGTCTTCTGGCAGCTGCAAACGGGACATCTGGGTTTCCAAGCCAGGTCTCAGAGTGAGAGAAAGACTTAGGCCACCAGAAATTAATCTGTGGGGGTGATGAGTGGGACAACTCTCCAGGGCAGCCCTTACAGGGCCGGAGGAGCAAAATGTTGTTGGGAGGCAGCTAGACCTCGACCTTGGGGCCGGGACAGTTCTGTTGGCCATGTCTGGGCCCTGGGTGGGGGCTTGGGACCAGCATGCTGCGGCAACGGGAATGAGGACGGATTCAGATCAGACAAGTGATATGTTACCTTTAACTCCGGGGAAAACAGAAGTGGCTCAGGGAAGCTGAGACAACATTTCTGGAGCAATGTCAGGTTTTTTTAAAACAATTTCCTGATTACTTTGACTGCTTGATCTTACAGCCGGAGTATTGCCCTGGTGTTATTTCTTTGCATTTCATTTCCTAAGGCGTCCTGAAGAGCGGAGAGTGAAAAAATAAAATAAAAACCTGGTGTGTATTTTACAAGCTGTGCCAGCTTCTCCCGCAGACCCCTTTGGACCACAGCTGCTCGGATAGCTAAGGTCACTGGAAAAGCTCCTACTGACTTCAGGGGGCGTTGAACCCAGCCCGCGAGCAGTGACGCAGCGGTAAGCGTGACCGAAAGGCCATTCGGGTGGAAAAGCTCCCACTGGCTCCAGGAGAGGCTGGGTCATGGCCTGGCCACGGGTCCCGTGCTGGAGGAGCCACCTTCACAACGCCGTCGCTGCCGGATGCACTGCAAGCTGACAGAGCTGCATCAGCTGCGCACCTCCCGCTGCCCGACAGCGCGGGAAGGAGAGGCACCTTGTTTTCAAGTCTTTGGGGTGGATCAGGGTTTCCAGCCAGTGGCTGGGCTCCAGTCATCTTCCTAGAGTGTTTGTGGCCACTCCCAAGCATCAGCTTTTTTCCTTGGAGCTCCACAACAACAAGTGTGGTTAGAAATTTTTTTTTGAATGGGGAAAGTTTCTTGCCTCAGGCCAAGCGCAGAAATGTGGAACGGATTTGGATCAAACTTTTTTTCTTTCCTTTTGGAATTTTATTTAAAGAAAAAAAAAGTGCCTTGGGCAAGAGCTGAAGCCTGGAAAATTTGTATCCCAAAAGGTGGGTGCTTTGTGAAATTATGAGCGTGTGAAAACAGGTGGTTAAACTGAAATGGTTTTACAGATTTAAGTACAGATATTGCTACCAAAAACCTGTTATAAATCCTGGAGTGAACTCTTCTTGAAAGGCAGAGGTAGAAGAACAGGCCATCAGCAAGTAACCTGAACCATCACCAAACCCACAGGCAGCTCCAGAACTGGTAACGAAGCCAAGCAAAATGAGAAGAGGCTTTCTGAAAGGTCAGCAAGGGAGCCACGTCCAGCCCGGGCTTCGGTATGTGAGCTCCATCTCAGAAACTACACCCTGGTGACTGGTATCTGGCTGGGACAACTTGACTTGCGGCACCTGATCCAAAACCTGCTCGAGTCAATGGCAAGCGCTCTGTGAAGTTCTCTGAGCGTTGGATCAGGGCCTTAAGCGTGCAGCCAGGAGGAAAAACGTATAAGGACTCTGCTGCGGCACGTTGCACGGTGAGGGAAGGGTTGAGAGCCAGAACCGCGCCGCCCTGTGCCATGGAAACCCATGGAGGTACTGCTGAAGGTGGAAATAGGGTCCTGAGGAGAAGAAAGGCATGGTGAGTTGGAGGTCTGCAGCTGTGAGTGATCAGGAGGGAAGGTTCTACAGCCATTATTGATGTTATTACGGCTAAAGGGGCTAATTACATCACGGCTTTGCTGGCAAGGTGCTGTATAAACACACGACAGGAGAGGGACCCCGTCCTGTGTTGATCTTGGTTGGCACGGAAAAGGGGCAGCAGTTCTGCTCAGCTGCTGGGATGGGTTCCAATAAGCACAATGTGTGGCTGTCATCGTCCTCTTGGTGACCGACTGTGCTCCTGCTGGCGCCTGGGGCCTCAAAAACACATCATCTGGGTGGATTAAGTTAAAATAAGTAAGAAAATATATTTGCTTGTTCAATTAGCGGAATGATCTGTGAGTGAAGGTCCATTTTTGGTGGATGAACGTGCCTGCACGTGCCTAGACGTCAATTGATGCTTGACTCAATTTCTATGCTGGCAGACTGTCTATTGTCTTCACATGTCCAGATTGTTTTCCTGTGCACTTATGAGATAAAAAGAATCCATTTTTGCCCTTTTGTCTTATCCCTTCTCCACATGTCCGCGTAGAAGTGGAGGATCCCCCCCCAACGTGCCCTGGGAAGCCCAACTCATCCCAACGGTTAGCCACAGAGCCCCGCCAAGAAAACATGCACCGGGAAGTGTCCACCTTCATGCAGACCTGATGTAGCTCAGCAAGGACCTGCGAGGGAACAAGATGCTGCTCCCAGTCCCCTGACTCCCTCGGGTTCAGCCTCGTCCCACCAAGGTCCTCCCAGGAGACCTCTGAGGACAGCGGCGGGGGGCAGTGGTGTTCCAGCTCGACGCCTTGCTCCCCCTTTCATTATTAATGTGCGCTGGGGTACGGCTTTTAGGCTCTCTGGGTCACCAGGAACGGGCTGATTTCTGCTGTGTTACTAAAACGTAAGCGTGATTATGAAGTGTTATGATCTACGGTCTGCAGGGTTGTACAGCTGCGTATTAAAGGGCTCATAACGAGAGAAAAAAAAAAGGGGAAGGGAGCGTAAACTGGACGCCAGGAGTATAGCCAAATTAAGGAGTACAATGGCAAGGCTAATTAAAACCCCTCGGACAGAAGCGGGGAAGGAAATGACCCACCTCCCAGCGCTGTCACAGAATGGTTATTGCCCAGGGACAAAATAAGCAAACCAGAGGCCGGGGAGATTAGCTCGGGTAGCGGGAGACAAAGCCTTAACAGCTCTTCTCTCCCGTGCCACAGAGCAGGGGGGTCAGGAGGGGCACACCAGCTGTGGAGAATTCGCTGGCTGCCTGAACGCTTTGGTGTGTAGAAGCTGTTAAAGAAGCCATCAACCAAAGTGGAGAGTTGCAGCCTGTGGCACTTTCTCCTAAGCATTTCCTCTGTTTCGTTTCACATCAGACAACAAATCTTATAACCATCCACAGAGGATGTTGGTTAAGTGTTCCTCTGTAGTTTGTATTTTGTGAGAGCGTGGGTGCAGGTTCTATGCACCCTGCTTTGGGAAAGAAGAGGGCGCTGGCATCCTCCCGTGAAGTCCAGTGACCACGAGGTGGTGGGCTCCATGAGCGCCTGCAAGGGCTTCCTCCAGGGCCTGGGTGGAGGTAGGGTAACCAAGCGTCTGGGCTGTAAAGTGCAGTTTGCATGGCTGAGTAGCAGTGGAAAGAGGGTTTGAAATTTGGAGGTTCTTGCGGCCCCTTCCCAGACAAACCATGAAGTTGTTTGTAAGCGAGCACAGCACTCATCAGAGTGAAAGATGGAACCTTGTCTTTACGAGCACAAAAGAAGTCTAACGTTGCCTTTTTCCCGCGGTTTGGTTTCCTATAAACTCAGGAGATAGATTTCCCTCCCCACCACCATTGTCTTATCCTTTCTTCATGTGTCCTTGACAGAAATGCAGGACCCCACCGCCACGCTTTGACCCCTCACAGCTTTGTCTTCAGTTCCTGGGAAGCAGGATGGATCTTGAGGTTTCTCTACCAGCCTCTCCAAGAAGGGCCAACCTAGTTTTGACTGAGAGTAGCATTTCTTATTCCAAGCCCAGACACAGCACAGCCTCCGTTGGGCAAGTAACTGTCTAACTGTTTGAGCTTTCCCTTTGTGTGTCCAAGCCTCACAAAAAAAGAAAAAAAAAAATTCCCAGAAAGTGTGAGCCTGAACGATCCCTCTGAGGTCAGCGTGAAACCTGCTGCAGGAGGATGAGATGCCCCGTTTCAGCCTCAGACCTCACATCCCCTGGAGAGCTCCAGGCCTTTCATTTGTGCCCTGGCTCCAAGCGTGGCTTTTTCCTTTGAACCAATCCAACTGGAAAGTGTTTAGGAACGGCTAGCCTTGCTGTTCCTCATTCCATCTGTTTAACACAGTATCTTCCATTCTCTTTGAGTTTTAGAAGTTAATTAGTTGAGTCGAGAATTTCTGATCATAGCCATAACTTCAGGACCTGCTGTGGTGAAGGTGCAGCCTTTTGAGATGACCTCACATCCACCATTGAGGTAAGTAGGAGCGGATGAGCCTTTTTTTACATGACAGCACTCAGCTGGGCTGCTGGATTACACAGCTCGATCCAGGTCAGTCCAAAATCCAAATAAATTTAGATCAGACATCAAGCCCTGCCAAAGACTTACAGATCAAAGCACTAAGAGTACTGGCATAGGAACACAACAGTATTCACTATGTTGGCTTCCTCGCCAGTTCTACCACAGACCTCTGTCAGTAGGTCCCCTCCCCAGCAGGTCATCTCCCTTCCATCGCTCTCATTTGAATGGCTAGCAACCCACAGCACCATCTCTGTACGTGTGTTTTCAGCAGTTGAGCCAGTGCTTGCAGTAGTGCAAATAGAGATCACTAATACCCATCCAATCCCAGAACGGTTTGGGGTAGAAGGGACCTTCAAAGCCCATCCCGTCCAACCCCCCTGCAAGGAGCATACTGGAAAGCCACTCTAAGGTCTCCCCAGAGCCTCCTCTTCTCCAGGCTGAGCTGCCCCAACTCTCTCAGCCTGGCCTCACAGCAGAGGTGCTCCAGCCCCTCTGATCATCTTCGTGGCCTCCTCTGGACCCTCTCCAACTGGTCCATGTCCTTCTTATGTTGGGGGCTCCAGAGCTGGACGTAGCGCTGCAGGGGGGGGTCTCACCAGAGCGGAGCAGAGGGGCAGAATCCCCTCCCTCGACCTGCTGGCCACGCTGCTGGGGATGCAGCCCAGGGTGCCGTTGGCCTTCTGGGCTGCAAGTGCGCATTGATGGCTCATGTTGAGCTTCTCATCCACCAGCCCTCCCAAGTCTTTCTTGGCAGGGCTGCACTCAATGCCTCCATCCCGCAGCCTGTATTGATACCGGGGTTTGCCCCAACCCAGGTGCAGGACCTTGCACTTGGTCTTACTGAACCTTATGAGGTTCTCATGGGCCCACTTCTCGAGTTTGTCCAGGTCAATAATGACAGAGGAGAATTAGTAGGGGCTAATAATGACTATTTCTCCATCATGTGGAGAATTGCTTTCTTACATGATCAGGTACAACTGCCTTTTTTCTCCTGTGTTACTGGCCTACAGCGCTTTCTGCGTGTTCCGTAAGTGTATTTGGCAGTGTGAAATGCCACACCATGTTTTGTGGCACTGAAAGACTCACTTTCCCAGAGTTAAAAACCAGTCCTTACAGAGTTATTTGTGGTCCTGCTAATGCACTGTCTCAAGTGAACAGTGGAAACAGCCTGTCACCACAATGAGTGAGTAACCAGGACAGGATTTTATAGCTGGCAAAGCTGATCCACCATTCCCTGCATATGGGAATAGCTAAATTCTCTGGTTTTTTTGTTTTTTTTTTTTTTCCTGTATGTCTAAAATGACTGAAACCCTTTCCTCTGTGTTCTGGAAGGATGTAATTTTCAAGGTGGTGAAACCTCACAGCAGCAAGAGCTGAATAAGTCCACAGAGGGCTGACCAGACCTACCTGCATGAAACCATGCTCCATTTACTTCTGATTTCATGGTGGAGTGGAAAAGGAAGGAAGAGGACTTTTCTGACAAAGGATCTGGTGGCACAGCGTGTAAGGTAGGGCTGATTTGAAAGCAATGCCCCATCAGCCCAAGAGAATTAATTAGGACCAAATATGCAGCAGAATGTAATTAATCTTGAGGACACTGTCGCCTCTTAAGCTGAAGGACTATGTTTTATTAGGACAACTGTTACCATCAGAAATTTCCAAACATGTGGGCTTTTCTTCAAGGACCATGCACAAATCTGGACTATGTTTCCAGCCGTACAGAGCCCAGTGTCTGGGAAGTGCAATCGACTCTTCCCTTGTTTAACCCGAGCCTATTTGCCCGCCAGCTGTCACTGTCCCATGTCCTCGTGCACCTCCTTTGCTGCAGCACTGGGATCTGGGTGTCCGGCAGCAGCACTTGTTTCAAGCCTCCTAGAAGAAAACCAAGTGAGTAAGAGAAAGGTTTTCCAAGCGGGACATCACAGTGCTGGTACCTCACAGAGTCTTTTTACTGGGGTGCAGGGGTACGTCTGCTCTTCCTCGATGATAAGGCACAGGGTAAAATCTGAGCCTGGAAGAGCTAAGTGCTACGGAGTAAGTTATCAGGGAAGGAAAAGCTGACTTGCAGGCTCCAGCAGCAGGGAGCTAACCGCTTTTCCATCACCTTGTGTTAGAAGTCAAAGCTGCTGAAGATCTGGCCACAACCAGACCCACAAGCAGAACCCAAGCAAAGCCGCCAGACAGGGACAGACCTGTGCTAAACGGGGAGCCGGCTGTGGTCTGCAAAGAAGGGACAGGCAGGACCAAGGACCCAGAGCGCGCCTGTCCCTGAAGTCTGTGTCCAGTCATCCACAGAAACACGGACTTGGCAGAGGAATGAAATGTCGCTAATTGCTAACTCCCCAAGGTCAGGATGAAGTTAGAGGGCGAAATGATAGGTGCAAGCCCCAGAAATGAGGAGTTTAAGGGTGACAGAATGGCCACGGGCTGGAGTTTCCAGCTGTCTTTGTTGATTCCTAGGGGAAAGAAATAAATGCTCAAGCCTGACCAAAGCCCCTCCTGCAGGATACATTTCCTGGGAACTCTCACTTTGATGGCTGTGAAATCCATAAAGTTTTTCTTCCTATATCTGGGAAACGACAGTCAAGCTCCTGTGGGGCTGTCCTTGGTTAAATAAATGATGGTAAAAATAACTCACAAATGCAACACCAACATGGGCGCTTAAATCAACGCCTGGCGTGCCCGTTAAGGCAAGGTGCCTCCTTTCGTGGAGAGTGTCTGTGAAGGAGCCATCCTGCCGGCGAAATCCGGTCGAGAGGGAGGAGGCAAAGTCCCATCGAGATATGCCTCACAAATCCATCAGCAATTTCATTTCAGAAGAGATAGAAGGATTTAACGCGGCTGTCAGCAGCATTCTTCAGGTCGCGCTGCTGCGTAAAAGAGAGTGTTAGGACCTGGGACTTAAACTAAACAGATTTCCTATAGGAAACACACACAAAATTACATTGCTTCTAAAGTTACTTTTATAGACATTTTCCCTGAGAAATATTTCTCCCTGGAAAAATAAATTCACAGGATGTAATTAAAACAGTTATATGTGTACGCTGGAATGGCCCCCTTTAAGTGCTTCACCAAATGCACCACTAAATAAAGGAATGAAAGCCAGCTTTGTTTAAATCTATTAATAACAATATGTATTAATTACAAAATGAGACATTGTTCTGCTAGTTTATGGTTATGAAAATAGCCTTTAATAAGGCTGAGACTGGAGTACTCAGCTTTTCAGTTGTCTGCGCTGTTAAAAAGGCTTTGAAAATCTGGCATAATCTGGACTTCTTGTACTTGTCAAACCCTGACCCGATAAAGGGATCAGATTCCATGCCCCATGGATTCTGGCAATAACCAGGTGCTGATGACTGTAGTTTTTCTGCTTTTCTTGCCATTTTCTTTGGTTTTAGCTTTTGTTCCACCAAAAAAAAAAAAAAAGAAAGAGGCAACTGCATTGTATTAGAGTTTAACTTGTACACTTTGGGGAACAAAGCCTTAAGAGGTTTGTATTGGTCCATCTCTGTGCTGAACAGGGTGCACTGGTGCTCCCAAATTTGCTCAGATAATTAGGGATAATAATTATCTCCGACCCCCCGCCCGCACACCCCAGGCCCCGCTGCCCCAGTCCAGTAATGTGTGGAAATCTACTCACCCAGCTTTGCAAAGTGCCTAGGCTACGACACCCCTTTTCTGCCCGGAAAAGGGTCCGCGAGGGCGCGGAGATGTTGCGGCCTGATGCCAAACGAGGGAGGTAGCTTTTTTCCTCGTGTGTTTTCCTGCTTTTGGAGAAGCTTTGTGAAGCACCAAGAAGGGAAGGCAGCCTGCTCCATCAGCATTTATAGCCTGGCTAAAATATTCTTGAGAGGCTATTCTGTCTTCCCTTCCCACTCCTCACACCAGAAGGAGTGTGTAACACGATACTCCTGACCTGAGGAAGGGATGCTGCCGTTATTAAAAGCGGCGCTGAGATAGCAGGAGGTGCTGGAGATGCTGCTCGTGTGGTGGCATCTGGCGATGTTACCCATCAGCTCCGGCAGCCCTTGCGGATTCGGTGCAGCTGGCTGGAGGGGAATGCTCTGTCATTTCAGGGAGTGACTTAAAGTCATAGAATCTTAAGGTTGGAAGAGACCTCCAAGACCATCAGGAGGGCCCGGGGGATGTGTTTTGCTGGGCCCTCGCAGGAGGGAATCAGCGCAGTGGCAAAGAAACATCCTCACCCGCCCTTCTCTACGTGCTCCTTACAGAGACCATCTCTCGTCTTATAATTTTAGTACCTTTTAGTTTTTCTTTGGTCACTTCATTTCACTTTTTATTCTTTCTTAGTAGGGATACAAGCTAAAAGACAAAAGCCAGAATTACACCTCTATACCTGTCTAACTACAATATGTGTTTTATTGCTGCCATTGCTTTCTGATCACAAATGAAACATTGCGATGTCCTTCAGGCACGACTGGCCATATTTTCTGTACCTCCCTCAAATGGAGCAGGGTGACATTTCTAACGCATCTCCAGTCCAGGACCTCTTTTTGAGGGGAGAGGTAAGAACTCAGGGTCATTTGTTAAAAGAAATGTTGCATCGCTGTTAGCACTCCAGGGAGGAAGGAGATACTGTAAGAGGGATTATCAGGACAGTCCATGTTATTTCTTTACTGGAAGCTGATTTTTGGTAACCAAAATATTTTAAATAGCCTCTCCGGAGCCACTTCCAGCAAGAAAAAAAAAAGAAAAAGAGACAAAAGAAGCAGAGAAAAATGAACGGGTTGATTTGCAGCACCTTGAAACTGAAACCCCTTCCCTGGGAAGGGCTGGGAGCAAGGGGAGGTGGTTAAATGTGTGGAGTCGAGAGTCAATTTTCATTTCTTAATTAGCTCTAAACCCTTGCGCTCTGCCACCGTGAGTGAAAGCCAGGCCCGGAACGCCGCCCGCGTGCCGCTTCACAGCTGTTCAGCATCGCCGCATCTGAGCGGGGAAAACAATTGGGGAAATGTTTTATGTTCACACTCCACCTCGGAGGTAGGCTGGCGTCCAGGGCGTGCCGTAAAACAGGCAGGAATGCCGCTGGCTGGAATCACGCTCGTAATTCTTCTGCCCCTCTTTCCAAAAGACACCTTTCTTCATTTAATTGTTTTAAAACCGCAGCACGTTCACGTTACTCTCCGCAGAAATCACATCTGAAAATGACTTTGTAGTTTCTTTTTTTAGCATTGGGATTTGAGTAGGGGGGTAGTTCTTGCTTTGTTTAGTTTCCTCAAATCCCCCCTCACTGTAACAGCCGGGGGCTTCTTTTCCCCTTTTATTCTCCTAGGGCTCAATTCAATAAATATACATCCGGCTCCTTCGCAGTCGTAGCCTGGTTTAATGAAATGGTGCTCGGCACTTCCAAGAGAAGGATGTTTATTTTTCTCTGCTGATTCGGTTAGGCTGGTCCAGGTCCCGTGCGCCTGGAGAGCCGCTCTATAAAGAGACCCTTGTGACCACAGCGGGGACGCTGTGTCAGCCGGTAAGTGCCTGCACTCACTCAACACTGGGATTCTCTTACTGCAGAGCCGGGGTGCAGGCGGGCGGCGGTATTTTCTATATACAATGCACGGCGAAAAAAGAAAAAAAAAGCATGCTAAGAGCACAGTGTTAAGGTGGGAAAGTCAAGCAGTCGCAAGGCAGATATAGCGAAAGCTGTCTGGAGAGTAGGCTTAATTCATCTGTTTATGTGAGCACATTATGAAGCAGTCTCCCACTTTTGCATAGCCCTGTGCTTGTTTTTTAGTTAACGGCATTTTTCTAGCTTTTGCCAGAACCTGCCACCTTCATGGTGTGCTTTCTCCATAGATGTCCCACACTGTGGAGATCCTGATGCCTGTTCTGAGCTGTATGCAGCGGTGAAGCTGGGCATCTCCAAAAGCACAGCCTCTGAAGGAAGGTGAAGGTGTAGATGCTGCCATAAGGTGCCAACCTCATGAAGTTCAACCAGGCCAAGTGTAAGGTCCTGCACCTGGGTCGGGGCAATCCCAGGCACAAATACAGGCTGGGCGGAGAATGGATGGAGAGCAGTCCTGAGGAGAAGGACTTGGGAGTGATGGTGGATGAGAAGCTCAACATAAGCCAGCAATGCGCCCTTGCAGCCCAGAAGGCCAACGGCATCCTGGGCTGCATCAAGAGGAGTGTGGCCAGCTGGTCGAGGGAGGGGATTCTGCCCCTCTACTCTGCCCTGGTGAGACCCCACCTGGAGTACTGTGTCCAGCACTGGAGCCCCCAACATAAGAAGGACATGGACCAGTTGAAGAAGGTCCAGAGGAGGGCCACAAAGATGATAAGAGGGATGGAGCACCTTTCTTATGAGGACAGGCTGAGAGAGTTGGGGCTGTTCAGCTTGGAGAAGAGGAGGCTCCGGGGAGACCTGATAGTGGTCTTCCAGTACCTCAAGGAGGCCTACAAGAAAGATGGGGAGAGGCTGTTCAGTAGGGCCTGTTGTGATAGGACAAGGGGTCATGGTTTTAAAACAGAGGGAGGTAGACTTAGATTGGATATTAGGAAAAAATTTTTCACAATGCGAGTTGTAGAGCACTGGAACAGGTTGCCCAGAGAGGTGGTGGATGCCCCATCCCTGGAAACATTCAAGGCCAGGTTGGACGGGGCTCTGAGCAACCTGATCTAGTCAGGGATGTCCCTGCTCCTTGCAGGGGGGTTGGACTAGATGATCTTTGAACTCTAACCATTCTATGATTCTATGATTCTATGATAAAATCAACCCACTCATTTCTTTCATTTTTGCCTTCCCATTCACAATTTCAAAGTTTTCTACCCAGTGATGAGACCCCCTTTTTTGAAGGAAAGCCGAGTGCCTTTTACATCATCTCTGGCTCTGCTTTCCATGACGTGGGGGGTTAGGAAATCTCCATCTTCCAGCTGAGGTGGGGGGACAGTGGCTAGGGGAGCATCAGAGTCCTGCCAAAGATCACGAAGCGAGAGGCAGGGGTTGGAACCTGGATCCTATGAGTGGCAGTCTGCTTTCTTCCTACTTGTGTTGCTCTCAGCTTCTTAAGCTGCAGCCTTGCTTTCAGACGAGCTGGTCTTGCTGCTTCACGCCAAACACCTTCAGCCATGCTGCTAGCAAAGTGAAGGGCAAACATTCCCACATTATCCAGCAAATGGTGTCACGGTTTCTTTTTTTTCTCAATTTGGGATTAATTTTGGTCCCACTGGAGCCAAACATCTTCTCTAAACCTAACTGAAATACCTATTTTAAAAATTGTTCCCGAGAGTGCAAGTCTTTGGTTTGTTGAAGGAAATGTAGGAAACGGAAGGATTTCCATTGTTAGGGATGCATCTACGTGGTGAAAGGAATGAGAGCTGCAGGTCCAACATGTGAGGGGGAAAAACACCAGAGGCTGAGCATCAGGCACTTGATGGAGCTGGGTCTCCCATCCCATATCACCTCCGCTTATTGCTTTAACCAACAATCCCTGCTGCGGGACAGTTCTCACTGCTGACAGCGGTTCCTGTCCCCACTTCCATGCAGATATACTTTCCGTAGCTGACTTATTTTCCTCTGATTATTTAACAGCCAGGATACTGCTCCTAACATTCTCTTTCCTTACTTAATGTTATAAATGGAAAACCCTCTGGGGGCTTTAGCCGTTTTGTTTGCTATTCAGCACAGCGTCTTTGGCCTTTTTCAACACTGAGAGCGAGTACAAGAGGAACCACCCACCCCAGGGTGAAACCTGCCCCATCTTGTTGCTTGGTGGACCCTGTCTTCCTCTTCTCTGCAAGGGATGGGGTGCAGCCCTGGGGAAAGGTGCACATCCCGCTGCCCAGAGGCTGAAGATGGCTTTGCTCAGGGCAGCAGGATGAAGTGGACAATGGCCACACTCAGAGAAAGAGGGAGGGACAGGGAAGCGTCTTGCAGATGCGTTGTGTATGTTGGAAATGAGCTTTTCTCCTCCCCAGCTCTTACAGCTCCTTTCTTTATTCCTGCTCTTGCTTTTCCTCGAGGTATTTCTCCTGACAGTTCCACACAGGTGGTGAAAGAAGTTGTTCAAAGGGCAAAAACAAAGGGGGAAAAAGCCTTCTAGTTTTATTTTGCCATCAAAATCTGAATATTTTCTGAAGAGAAAAAATAGCAAAAAAATAGAAATAAATCCCTTTTGTCTGCAAATCCCCTGGTGAGAGTGGGGGAGGTCTGACTGCGTGACTCATTTCTGGGCAGCTCTTTGCCGTCAATGGAAACCTGTCCTCAGCAGATTTTACGTTATTTTCTAACCTGCCTGCAAGGAGGTGTTTCGTTTGTTGACTGAGGTAAAGGAGGTGCCTGTTTCTCCTTTGATATTCCCACATCTGCCATCGGAGGAAGGCTCCAGATAGCCACTTCTCCTGGAAAACGGTGATAAAACCTCCACAGGTGTTCCCCTCCCCTGCCTCATGCTGGGGATGTCTCTGATGGTGCCTCAAGCTGTTGATGATGGCCTGCTCACAGTAATGCGCCCGTGAGAGAAAAAACCTGCAAGCGTGCTTGCTCCACAGCCTGGGGACCTGTGGCCAAAGTACGGGCTGCATCCTCTCTCACGCGCTGGGCATGCCTGAGAGACCGGACCGGTGCAAGCCCTTCCTTGGGTCCTTCCTGCTTTGAGCTAGGTTCTCCTGAGGAGTTCCTGCAGGACAGTACTGGGCTACCAAAAAAGGATTTCTAGAGTTGGAGCCTTTCATGCTCTTAACAAAAATAAATGCTAGGAGAAGAATGAGGAAAAAAAGCACGAAATCCAGCTCTCTCGGAGGTGGTCCCATAATTTTACTGGGAGAAATGAAAGGGGCGCGTAGGACAATGACTGTCCTGTTTGCTTATAAACAGGCACCCTCTGGTCAAGGCTAAAAACACAGCAAGCATCCAAGATGCAGTGTCACCCACACTTTTCTGGGCACAACCAGTATGAAACACAACCTTTTTTTGGCCATTTTGCCTAATGCTGTCATTGCACGGTGAAGCCAGTGTAAACTTTTCTTTGGGACCGTGTTGGGACTGGCATCCCCCATGCAGGTGAGACGTTCACGACCCACCAGCACCCACACCCAGGCTTACCGATGTTATCTGTGTTTACCCTGGTGGTTCTTGACTGGATTTTAACCTTCTTTCCTCACTTTTTCCTCACAGGACTGATTACACCAGCCTGCTGGGAGCAGCAGGGTTACGGTTCATCTCTGTCTCACTTTGTGCCATGCTGAAGACGACAGATGGGTGGAATTTTCCAGCCTCTGCCTTTCTGTGGAGTATAATCTCCACTCCCCGCCTTCTACTTTCTCATGGTCAGAATTGAAGGGGCAAAGTCCTGGACACCTGATGGAAGGTCAAAATACATCAAAATATAGCTGATGCTTCAGTCTTGCCTCTTCTCCCTGAAGACAATCATATTTAGGCACATCAAGGCACGTCTACAGCATAATTAACTCACTAGATTCCACGTAACCTATCCATTGTCTTCCCTGAGATTACAGCCCCGGTCCTAACGACAGTCCCGGATGCTGGAATTAAGTTCTCCTCCCATCTCTCATTCCTGTTCGCTGTTGCAGCCCCTTGTTAATGTACATCTTCATGTCCACTCTAGAAACTGCACAAATTCTGCAGAAAAATGTTGAGCTGTGCTAAAAATGGGGGGACAGAGGATTCCCCTCCCCGCCCCCCCTTTCCCCACAGATGCATTTATCACCAGGGCAACTTAAAGTTGGAGTTCACTAAAAATTCAAGCTGTTGGCTTAGATCCAGGAAGGGAGAAGTTTTATAGACTGAGCTAAGTGTGAATTACAGTTATGGTTATGGCATTTTTTTCTTTCTTTCTTTCTTTTTCTTTCTTTTTTTTTTTTTTAAGAACAGCTCGACTGTTACTCTGGCACCGAAGCAGTTACAATCGCTAAGTATTTCATACCGCAGCTTTCTTCTGCTGCTTGGCAGGTCTGGGAGGAACCTTGGGGGGGATTTAAAAAGTGGTGCCTCTGGAAAGGGCCTTGGAGGTGGTGGTGGGGCTCACCACTGGTTTTAGCGCCAGGTATAAATAATTGTCCTTCTCCATCACAGAAGAGAGGGCCCAGGACTCTCTCAGGACGTCCTTGTTAATCCAGAAACGAGAGAGACAGAGGTGCATTTCTCTTCTCAGTCCTGTGCTGTGCAGTCTGGCACCGAACGCAGCCGCTGGCTTAATTCCAGTGGGTTAACAGGAGTTCACCCCTGCGCCCTCTCCTCTCCTCCAACGCGTTCAGGTGAGACGGACCGCCGAGGTCCGCAGAGGGGGGCTCTCACCGCTCTGAAATGGGAAACTCTTGTGTGCAGTAATCCTAGCGACAAAACGCAGAAAGAAGGGTTAACGGGTCTTCGTACATCCACGCCGTGCTGCTCACGGGGGCTTCCACCTCGCAGAAGGTGGCTGTGGGGGCTGGTGTGTGGTGGGAAGGTGGAAAGGGGCAGGTGGGAAGGCACGTGCCCAGGTCTCTGCAGGGCAGGGACTCTCCAGCGGTGCCCCAAGAGACAGGCTGATCCTTTTCTGACGGGAATGGTGCTTGTTGAGGGTCCAGCACCCTGTTCTCAGCAGCGGGATGGGGCTAGGGTGGGTGAACTCCCCGTTTCGCTTGGAGAATGAGGAGCATGGTTGGGAGAGATGGCACGTGGGAGGATGTGTCTGCTCAGGAGAAGCAGCTGGACATGCCAGTGAATGTGGTGGGACGGCTGAGCCCATGCCTGAGGGCTCCTCTAGAGGATGCCTTTTTTTTTTTTTTTAAATTTCTTTTTCATTTTCAGTGTTAGGAGCTGGAGAAAAGGTCTTGCCTAACGAGCGAGTCAGTGTGTGTTGGCTGTGTTGGATTACTGACTATTTTTAGAGACTGGAAGCTCTCCTTCGGAGAGTCACGAGGCCCCAGTTGCTGGGTGGATTGGTTTTCAAGTGGGGTGGGATCAGCGCAGCAGTCCGAAAGGCCACCCACAGATAATGAACTGCTGCCCATGGAGGGAAGAGGGGCCAGGTGAGCTCACCTGCCCTGGCTGCTCGTCCCTTCTGCTGGTGGGCCTGGCCAGGGCAGGTGTCAAGAAGTACAAGACAGCGAGCCAGCAGATCCCAATCCCTCTGGAGCTCTGCTGTCTTGTGCCAGTGGAGGAGCTGCCTGGTGTACCTCAAATGAGCATCAACTGCCTTTTGTGGTCTTTAGAAAGAGTCTATGGACTTCAGTGCTGTTCCAGATACAGGAAGCATCGGCTGATTATTATCAGGACCATGGGATAATTTAGGCTGGGAGGAACCTCAGGAGGTCACCTAGTCCAACCTGCTGGTGGGATGGGCTGGAACAGCAGCCAGGGCTGCCCTCAGCCTGTGCCCTCAGCTTGTAAGAGATACTCTGGTAGGAGCTGTCGGGTATGCTGGACTTAAAATGATCTCTCCAGGCTTGGCCAAATGCCAATTTGCCCATTTTTATTTTTCCATTGCTCTCAGAGTGATACAGGCTTACATTACCTTGTATTTATTCACAGGATTTCTCTTAGACACCTAAGATTTCTCTTAGACACATTCACAGGGCTGAGCATGTCTGAGGCTGAGACAGCAATCACAATCATTCCCTTTCCACCACCCCTGTATCAGAACTTGTTAGGTCAGCTTGGGATGGGCCGGTTTTCATGTGCATTTAAGGAGAAAAGAACAAAAAAAAAAGAGGAAAAAAGCCTGGTTCAGGAGATAAAACTTCTGCTAGAAAGTATAATGGGGTATGGTATGTAAAAACTTCTTGCCTTTCATTGCAGTGTGTCTGTAAGCACGTAAAAAGATAAAAATATGTGGATGAGAGAGAAGAGAGTGGTTAAACAGGGGCATTTTCTGTGAGAAGAACCGAATGAGCCTCAAGTGATGAGCGACGCAGGCACTGGCGTTCCAGCTTCGTCTGCCCTGTTTCCCAGCCCCAGCTCCGCTCTGGGGCTCTGCTTTGTCCACGGGGACAACTACCCCATTACAAGTAAACACTGCTCATCCTCCACTCCCCCTCCTTGCCTGTCTACGCTTTACCCATGGGAGAAGAGTGAAGCGTTGGCTCCAGATGACACAGAGTGAGTAAACAAATCTATTTTAAAGAAAAATTGTGCTGGGCAGGAGTGGCCTGTTCCTCAGAGCTTTGAAAACTGGCATTGGGTTCTGGCTGGGAAGGCACTAAAGTACAAAGGTTTCTGTCCCTTGGAGTAACGATCCCCTTGTGCATGCAGGCATTACAGCTTTTGGTCGGGGGCCATGTGCATGAGAGCCCGTGGACTAACATGCCTTTTTCCTCTGGACGAGACCTCATTGCTGGCCAGCAGTCCAACACAATGCTGTGCAGCTGGAGGAGCTCATTAAATCTGGTCCCATTAAATCTGTAAAGGCTGCAGACGACGGAGCAGCTAGAAAGCTGCTCTGCTCTGTCATGTGCTATCGTCAGGCACAGCAACAGGGAACTGAGATGTGTATGGCTGCCTCCCTGCTGCTGAGCAGGTCACGCAGAGCTGTAGCTGGATGCAGCTGTAAATCTGGGTTAGAAACAAAGGAAGGAACGTGCTGCTCGCAGAGGAGCCCACTGAAGGGTGGTGGGTCTGCTCCGTTGTCCCAGGGAGCATGGGAGGCTCACAAACTCGGCAAAGGCGTCTTCTAAAGAGTGGGAGATGGGTAGGCAAGCCCACCTCAGAAAGCCCTGCCAGAGCCCATCCCGATCCTAGAAAGCCTTTCACAAACGTGGGGGAGCACGGGCCAAGCTGAGGGCTGGAGCTCCACTGAGCCCCGTTGTCTGGTTTCCAGATCTGGTCCCTTTGACTCAAGGAGGGCCAAACAGACACTGAGTCAGGTTTCCAGACCGGCAGCCAATTCATTCCAGGGGACGTTTCTTGGCCCCTCGTCTAATGGCAGAAGGACTGCCGGCAGGGGAAGGTGGCAGTGCTAGCCAGCACCGATGGCTTCTGAAAATCCCATCGATTCCTTTCCCCTTTTGATCTTCCACCGGGCTTCGATTTGCACATCGCCCCTCTCTCCTCCGGACCGCTCAAGCCCAAATAATAAGTTACAGGAAACCGTGTTTGCAGACAGAGTCTGGCGTCTGTGGACTGATATCCTGCCCCGGAGCAGCAGGAGCGGAGCGGCAGGAAAGCCAGACGGATTACCACCGTTCCCCCTCTGGCACCGGGGACTCGAAAACGTGCGCTCGGAAGCTGAGGGCGTCGTTTCAACAGGTCGGAGAGTGGCTCTGTGCTGGGGCACCAACACGACGAGCTTGCTATGCCAGCTGGCCCACCAGCGTCGCCCGGGGAGGAGGTCGGGTTGGGTGCTGACCGCTCTCCTTGTGGACATTTTAGCACCGTTTCCCTTCACGCTGCCACCTCATGTGTCCCCTGCTCCTTCGCGGGCCCCGCTTTGGGCATGCTACGTTTGACGCTGCCTGGTGGGGTTTTAAGCACAGTGGCGACTTTTTGCTCAGCCCTGCTGTTTCTCGGGGGTGTTTTCACCACCAAATTGCCTTTCTGCTTGCTCCCGGCCCGCTGCCGCTCTCCCACCCTCAGCGGGGTTGTTGCTCCGTCAGGGCTGGCAAAAGGCTGCGGGGAGCTGCGCTGAGGGAAAACAGCATCACGGAAAAACTTCTCCGCAGCTTTTAGCTGGGGGAAAAACCTCCTCTAGCCTCAGAAGAGCTAAGTTGTCCGCTACACCAGCTTTCAGAGGCTTGGTGCATCGCCTGCGGAGGTGCAGGCGGTGGCTGTGAGGCCGCTCCAGGGAGCGGAGACAGCGTTGTTCATTTATTTAATTTATCAGCCCCATTTTGGCCCGTTGATGGAAGAAGGAGCCACTTCAGGCCCCTTCTACCAGAGCCTGAGCTCTGCCTGGCTCCCTGTTTTCAGGCAGGAACCCCTCAAAAAGCCCTCTGATGGAAGAGACCGCTCCTGCCTGCTTCTGCCTGCCCGGCCGGGCTGAGCGGAGCCGGGAGAAGCCGGGCCGGGCCGGCCTCCCTCCCGCTGAAAAAAAAAACCCCAAAAATAAAATAAACAAAACCCCAAACCACCTTAACGCGGAGGCAGGAAGCCGCCGGGCCGGGCAGGCACCAATCAGGCCGGCCCGGGGAGGGAGGGAGAGAGGCG